>NHYE01000244.1:0-11359 GCA_002938385.1 Gymnopilus dilepis
ATATTATACTCAGTGATCTGACTTATCACTGAGCCGTTTCGCGTCGAGATTCTTATACCGGCCACAGGAGTGCTAGATTTGCGCTCGCAATGACTCATGAGCCATTTTTTGTCAGCCGCCTTCGGCAGATCAAGAGCACGTGAGTGCGGGAGTTGTCGGCGCGCAACGCACGGCGGTTTCCGTAGTCCAGATTTACTGTGATAACCGCCCTCAATTGACGGTTCTCAACAGTTGCCAGGCGGTCACAACTTCAACAACTAGTTTAAGGATTTATCATCAGTAGATACTAGATATGCTCCCCTGCGGTACCTGGATTGGAGTAATCTTGGGCTGGCTCTTGTATAGGCAGGGTACCTCTCCCCGCTTTTGCACATAAGAAGTGGATGCCGTCCAAATTTGGGAAGTACCTCACACGTACATCACGTACGGCGGACTTTTGCAGTCTCAGACAGGCAAACAAATACGGGAATCGGATTCGGAAACTCCATCACTCCATGGAGTCACGTGAGTCCACCAAACGGCGAGGGTGTATCATATGCAATCGGAAACCGAACCTAGGGTCGCCGTTTTATTCCACGCTTTTGCACTACTGGAATTCGCTAGCATGGCTGGCCAGACAGAAACTAACAATCAATCGTCCTTTATCTCGAAGGCCTCTACTCTGTTCATGCGGGCCTTCGACGTCGTCCAAATTGAAGACGTTCCCTCCTTCTATCATGCAGCCCTAGCACTCGGCAATGAGATGGTGCGCCTCATTCACTGAAGAAATTTGGACCGAACTCACTGTCTCACAGCTATTGCTCTATCACAACCATCCTCATCCGGAAGGAGACAATGAGAGATGTTTGTCTAGAGCTCTCTTCCAACTTTTGGAATCTTTCAGACGTCTTAAATCCGATCCTGAGGGCACCCGCGCAGCGTGGCGGACGGCTTTCCTACTCGGATCGCTCCCGACACCTATGGAGGGTGTTGTTGAAAGTTATTCCATGCCGAAGTCCCCCCCTCCGTCCAATGATCTCAGCCCTCATGGACCGTTGGCTGACCTGTCGCCTTTGGCATTGAACTCGCCCACTCAATCAGTACCTTTTGAAGGACGCAGCTCAACTCAGACCGAAGCTCCTCCCTCGCCACACTCCCAGGACCCCTCCCTGCCCTTGGCGTCCGACTCGCAAACTAAACCTATGCCTTTGGAAGGCTGTAGCTCAATTCCGCCCGAAGCTCCTCCCTCGCCACACTCCCAGGACCTCTCCATGCCCTTGGCGTTCGACTTGCCAACTAAACTCGTGCCTTTGGAAGGCTGTAGCCCAATTCAGACCGAAGCTTCTCACTCGCCACAGTCCCAGGACCTCTCCCTGCCCTTGGCGTCCGACTCGCCAACTAAACTCGTGCCTTTGGAAGGCTATAGCTCAATTCAGACCAAAGCTCCCCCGTCGCCACTCTCCCAGGGCCCCTCCTTGCCCTTGACGTCGGACTCGCCGAGCAAATTGCTGCCTGTGGATCACGCAGATGATTCTGAACGCGTCAAAGACTTGACAGTGCTTCCCTCCCCACATGATCTGCTTCTCGCTTCTTCGAGTGATATCGTTGACAGAAATGAGGAATCAATCGCTTTTTTGAAACTCGAAGCAGCTGACAAAGATATGGCTGNACCTCTCCCTGCCCTTGGCGTTCGACTCGCCAACTAAACTCGTGCCTTTGGAAGGCGATAGCTCAATTCAGACCAAAGCTCCCCCGTCGCCACTCTCCCAGGACCTCTCCCTGCCCTTGGCGTTCGACTCGCCAACTAAACTCGTGCCTTTGGAAGGCGATAGCTCAATTCAGACCAAAGCTCCCCCGTCGCCACTCTCCCAGGACCTCTCCCTGCCCTTGGCGTTCGACTCGCCAACTAAACTCGTGCCTTTGGAAGGCGATAGCTCAATTCAGACCAAAGCTCCCCCGTCGCCACACTCCCAGGGCCCCTCCTTGCCCTTGACGTCGGACTCGCCGAGCAAATTGCTGCCTGTGGATCACGCAGATGATTCTGAACGCGTCAAAGACTTGACAGTGCTTCCCTCCCCACATGATCTGCTTCTCGCTTCTTCGAGTGATATCGTTGACAGAAATGAGGAATCAATCGCTTTTTTGAAACTCGAAGCAGCTGACAAAGATATGGCTGGTCTGGAGCTAGGCGGGACAGAGGTTGGCCTTCTTGAGGAAGACAATATTAGGAACAGTGATCGCCTGCCAAAGCAGACACAGCCCACGGCTGACGAGGACGTCATAGAGATCACATCACCACGACAAAAAGCTTCTGCGAAGCGCTCCTCCGAAGATAGGTTTCTCCCAGGTGGCGTAAACAACACCCCCTGTACAAACTGTCTGAAGCGAAAGCGAGTTTGTGAATCCTGCCGCGGAGACAGGATCACTGTTTGCGTATTTTGTCACCAGCGTAAAGTCCTTTGCTCGCTTAAACAGTCAAAGAACTCGAAGGCGAAAAAAGGTAGACCGACAGGACAGGCTCCAGCGGCTCGCAAAGAAGTTTCACTACAACATAATGTGCAGGTTGACGTCGAGGGTGGCCTTTTCACAACAACAAGCTGGCCTGCTGCCACAGGACAACGGCCTCAAGATCAGAATGAAGATACAGTGACAGCATCAGGTAAGTTTGTCTTCTATCTACCATAGTAAGAGGGCAATGTTGACGCGTATCTGACAGTTATCTCAAAGATAGAAAGCCTTCTTGAAGCGCAGACTGCTGCATTTCATAAGGTTTTTCAGGCCTTTGAAACGGCCGAAGGCGCACACGAAGCTGAGCGCACGAGATGGTTCAACGAAATCAGGTCACTCCGGAATTCTCTAGAGGCCTTTATACGGGCCGGAGCAGGGCGCGAAGGAAATCTCCAGGCTACCTGTGACTCCACCATGATTATTTCTCCCTCTGGTCCATTGAATTCATCTCTCATGAATTCGATGGAGCTCATACCACCTGTTGACACCATTGAGAAAGAGGCCAAGGACAAGCGCATCGACGTAGCTTCGTCTGGTGACGATTCTTCACCTCCAGTTTCAAGAGGCCCATCGGACCTCCTCAGTTCAGCCGCATTGGGCATGACGACGGCCGAAGGAGCCATAATGCAACCGCTTCCGGTTCAACACCAAGGCATTAGTGCCTTTTCCTCTCCCCTTCCCAAGGACTGTCGAGTCACTACGAGCGGAGCTTCGGAAGCCACCCTCTCCATCAGTGGTGAACGAGGTGGAAAAGCACCTTCTTCCGTTGAGCGACAAAGTTTTGAACGAGAGCCCAAACCCATGGCGTTGTCTCCAATTCATGAAGTGGAAGAGCCCTTATCTCAAGTTGGCCCTTCGGCCCCCGCCAGCCGAACATTGCATAGTAAGGAGATCCTGGGGCAAGGACAACAGAAGAAGCGCTCAGCACCCTCGCGACCTAGCTCAAGAGATCCGAAGCGCCGTCGTTTACTGAGGGATGATGAGGTGTCGTCGGAATAGCGGGTTTGACGTTGATTTATTCATTTTGTAATATACGCATTCAAGTTGCCTGTTTCTATCATCGCTGTTTATATTTCCATATTCCTTTGATGAAGGAATAAAAATGCCATTCTGATAATGTCTGTCAGATCGAAAATCGTCATACATTGCTTTATAGATGGTGATTCAAGGCTCGTCACAGGAATCGCTGCAAACAACAACGACCAGGCAGAAACACTGGGCGATCTGTTCGAGGCAGCCGTGGAGGTTCATGGGCTTCCAAGTCGAGTGCGAGGCGACTATGGGACGGAGAATGTGATCGTACATGCTCTGATGGAGCTTCTACGCGGAGAAAGTATGACGCCTTCTTTCATCGAGAAAGTTCATTTCTAATGTGTTTTGACAGGAGCAAGACAGGAGTGTCCACAATATTCGCATCGAACGGCTTTGGCGAGACGTGACCTTGGCTTTCGGGGGCAAATGGTAAATCTTTTTCTAAAACCTTGAGATTCACGATCGCCTCAATCTTGACTTGGAAGCGCACGTCTGGCTACTGCACCACCTCTTCCTTACCGCCATCAATCAGGATGCTCTTGACTAATTGGGCTGAAGCATGGAATGCACACCCCATCTCTCAGGTGACTACCGCTAAGCCAGCCGACGCGACATGCTTTTTGTCAGGATGCTCGAAAAGGGTCTGCGAGGTTTCAGCCTGAGTGAGGTGGACGAAGCCCTGATGATGAGCCCGAGGACGTCGAAGCCTACGAGATTGACTGGGAGGATTACGAGGATCCTCAAATCCTTCAATCAACACCATGAACTTGGAAACCAAATTCCTCTGGGCGAGGCTGGCGCAAACCCCTTCACAACTCAGGCCCCAGCCTATCTTACTCATGTCCAAGTTGACAAAGCCATCAGTCCTTTATCGCCTGAACAAGTGCAAGCTTTGAACAACTACCTTGAGCAGCTGCCATGCACCTGGTCTCGTAACACGGATGCTCGACAACTACCCTGAATCCACCCCCTTCATTTCTGTGAGAATGAGCTTTTTGCTGACATTTAAAGACAAATGGTTTATTCCATACACTTTACTGCTATTTGCCTCGGGCGAGAAATGGTCTGGAGGAGTTGGGGCTGTTGAGGTCTATCACAGAGGATTTACATATCGTCCTGTCCGACCGCCTTTACTGCTTAGAGATAGTTGATCCAGGTAATAGTAGCGTATTACATTGTCCTACATTCTTCCTAACGCTCAATAAACGTGGACTATGCGACCGAAAGAGAGACGAGCGACTTGTCACCTTTGGCACGACTTAAATTCATCCCTTCGGACCCGTTAGGTACCTTAATCTCCGAGTGCTGATGCCGCCTAACAGGTACCTAATGGGATGGCACTATTTTTAGGCGTCATCGCTCTGATCCCATCCGTCGTCATCCCGTTCAGTCATCCCGTCCATCCCTCGTCATCCCGTCCATCTCATCCAGATAGCGGTCGCCACTTCGACGCCATAATGGTCGGATCTAGGGTGGCCTACATCCCTTTCCTCTCCTCCATTTCGCATGAAACCGACAAAATCTCTGGGCTTTGGACGTGAACGGGGCCAGCTACCTGCTGTTACTTCCGGGCTCGGCGTACATTTCACTACGCCTACAAAAGGTCGCCGCGCTCCCAGTCGAAAAACGAAGAAGTTGGCTTCCAGCGCTCTTGACTTTAATGCAAGAAAACGGCGTCTGGATGCTCAACTGGCTGCTGTAGTTGCGTCGGCTGCGCAGTTCAAGGACCTACCGGATCTTCAGCCATCTGACCCAGCGGCAGGGGCGCCTACTTACGATCTTGAAGACTGGGAGGCTTGTGAGCTGGGCACGATCACCGAAGAACCCGACGGTATCTATCCTGGCGCTCACGCTTCACCTATTCAGCAACACCATCCTCCCCATTCTCCAATCCAACCGGTCTCAGCCCATGATCCACCAGCCGAGCCAAAGCCAAAGCGTCTGAAGCCAGATCAGGCTGCTTTGAATCAGGCTGAGAAATGGAACAACCTCCTGCCATCCCTGGTCCCCGACCTGCAAGTTTACCTATGGGGCTTCAAAAGGCCTTGAGATAAGGTCCATCTCGAAGGAGCTGACGGAGTCTTGTCCGTCATTCAGCTGCCATGACTTGAAATCCACAAAGGTCTTGGCCATATATTTCGGTCGTAAGTAATCTGTCTACATCTTAGCTCCTTTGAAACGCCTCTAACCCTTAGTAGACTTCATCTCGACTGTCGTAATCCACTGCTCATGCCGCACTACCCCTCAGGTGCTTGTGAAAGGAGGCCTGTTTCCAACCGCGCCGTCGCAGATTCGGATGGCGTTCTCGATTGACTTTCTCGATTTCTACGCTTCGATATTCCAACGATCATGCGACGCCGTCAATGCTATGGCTGCTGCTTTAAACACTTTCAATGGTCAAAGGGGCTTCAATCTTTTGAACAAAAAGGTGCTTTCTAAATCTTTCTTCTGTACACTTCTCTGATCCTCGACGTTAAACAGGATGAGAAATTTCGGGAACCTTTTCGAAAAGGCTTAGGATATGCGGCGCAGTGGCTAGACATGCTGCATGTCTTCATTGAACGCTCAGTTGAAGATGCGCTCGGAGAGGCTGATAGCGCAATCCAAGAAGTCAGAAAGATGGCAGCTACAGATTATCGGGGGTCAACGAAGTCTTCCACGTTGGACGACCTTGACTCAGACGATCTCGACTACGCTCATGGACCTCAAATCTCGGGGCCACTGGATGAGTGCTCACGGATTCTGAGACAACTCTGCCCTGCCTGCTTTGGATCCGCCAAGTTTGGACGAACATTCGATGAGTCAGTGCCTTACCTCGACCCTATTTCTGTCTAACTAATGTAATTTCCAGAGGAGGTGATTTTCACATTTGTTCACTATCATCATCTGGTCTCAGGAGGCCAGGGCGTTCCATTCCACAATCCCCGGCACATCATCCCGAAATCCTTTGTGGATGAAGTGGGTCGGCGTATCGACGAAGCTCGCAAACGTAAACCGAAGCCTCGAACGTCTAAGGTCCCTGATGAAGCAATCGATGAATGTCAGGACTCGTACAATGCAGCTGACGGCGATAAGAAAAGGGGGTCGGGCCAACGTTACGATGCTCAGGGATGGATGTCCCTCATCTGTCGCCACGACATCCCTCTGTTCTTTGCCAACATCGATACGCCAGGAGAACAACAAAGATTCTCAATTGCACTCATTATCTGGTTCTTCTATCACATCCCAAGGAACGCAACCGCAAACGTACTATACGACATTGGCTGCGTTCTTGAACGAAGCACGCAGCTGGTAAGTATCCAATTCTTCAACGTACGGTTACAAGTCTTGATCCCTCCCGTTGCAGTATGACATACTTCCGGCATCCATTCAAGAGCGAATCCAATTTTGCACAACAGCGATGCATGCATACGGTCACCAGTGGGCTTGTCAACTAGCCTACAACCCTCGATTCATCTGCGGTATGGGTCTGTCCGATGGCGAAGGCGTCGAACGCTTGTGGGCCATGATCAGGAAGTTGATTTCCCTGGTCAGGACCTCTTCGGTAAGTAAGTCTTCATCTAATACCGCAGTTCGTAATCTCATAAGGATGGGCAGGCTGCTAGGCGCGTGTGGATGACAGACCGACGATTGACATTCATTGCCGTTGAGCTGAGGGATGGTCTGGGTGATTGGATCAAGAATCGCTTGCATCGAGGCGTCAAAACTCAGGGCGGGAAGGCGCGATTGGTTTTGGCGAATTGTGGCTTCTCGGTCACGGAGCTTCAGGCACAGTGGGAGCTACAAAAGGAGGCTCAGCTCTCAGTCCGCGCTCGTGAGTAACTTGCTTGAGATGCCCCCTATGATCACCTCTAACCTCATCCTCTCGTCCAAAGATGCACCTGTACGGCTGAGAAAAGAAATAGACAGTCTACTTTCTCTTCAGACTGAGCTCAAAGGCCAGGAAAGCAATCCAAACCATCCAATCCAACCTATCATCAGCCCCGAAGAAGACCACAAGAATTCTAAAGGGTTTATTGGAGGCTCAATACGAGTTAATCGACGATCTGGAAGGACTCTATGGCTCACTCAACATCCAGGATTCATTTCCTGACCTTCACGGTGTCGAACTCGAATTTGTCAGGGTGCTTTTACTGGCTCGAGATCAAAAAATTGCCATCAGAAAGCAAGCAATTGGCAGCTTTTTCGAATGGGACCGTCTAGACCAGGCTGTAGGAGGACGAAACCAGGCACTCGGTGAGTAATACGGAAGCCTTGCATTGATGTAGAGATCTCATGCTGCAATTTCTTTAGGCACAAAGCTTCATCAGCAAACCCGGAAAGCTATATCACAACGTCAGCCATCTCTGATTAGTGCCATCAAAAGGTATAATCGATACTGCGAGCAGTTGGAGGAGCTACATGACCCCTCATACAAGATTCCTCTTCCAACCGCTCTTCCTACGAAGCTGGATGATCTTCGTCAAGATTCGAATCTCATGGAAGATGTTTGGATTGAGCTGTCGGAGGTGGAAACTCCGTTATGGCTCGAGGACCAAGACGTCCGAACAGGGATCCGAGCAAAGCTGAAAGCCGATCGCTGCAAGGAAGAGCAACGGAGACTCGGTTGGGAAGCTGATAATCTCTGCCGTTGGTTTGGTCGAGAGTTTGCAGCGGTAGCGGTGGCTCTAAGGACTCCAAAAAATATGTATTACATCTATTCATTGCATTTGTATCACCTGTCCAATCGAATTATTCGTCCTTTCAGATGCTCGTCTCTTCTCCCAATTGGCGTCATACCGGGATCATCTTTTACATCTGAAGACCCGTTGGACCAACCCTCTTGCCTCAACCATTCGATTTGACGCCCATATCGAAGAAGCTGACAACATTGCTAATCAACACAGAGGACCAGCTGAGGCATCTCCTACCTGGTTGAGCAGGGCAGTCGATGTGGAGGATGTTCACATGGCACCTCTCCGTTATGTTTTTATGAGCAGAGAGGACGAGGAAGAAGTTTTTGGTGCTGATGACGCCGATGCACCCTTGGATGTAGGGGATGTCATCCTCTCAGACACTCTTTTGGATGATGATGATTGTGACGAGGGTCGGGATCTGCAGGACACATCTGACATCACATGCAAGGATGGATCAATTGTGTTCCCTTGCCTTATTGCTGTACGTACTTCCATGGTCTGGTTTAAATTTTTGACAAAGCTTGAACGCCAGGGAATTGAGCGTAACGTGGACGATGGGCTAATTCGCGAATTGAATAGCCTAAGGCTCCCGCCCTCTCTTGGACCCCACGACTCCAACAAAGTGATCGGTCCTTTTGTCTTCGACAAAACGGACATTGGGCGTCTCGCAGAATTCCAGAAGCAATATCCCGACAAGGGCGACAAATTCCTTACCCTCTGGAAGCAGTCCTACGATCTCTCAGCATCCGTGTCCACCGTGGCTGAAAGGACCCGCGCATTTAACGCACGCTTCAAGGACATCGAAAACCTGGTAAGCCATATGAAATTCATTGCTTCTTTTTTCTCAACCTTCTCTCAAGACTGAGCGTGCCAGTGATCTTTATGGATTTGAATGGGCAATTATTGGCGTTGGCTCGATCATTAACCAGGACCAAGGACTAGCAAGAATATATTGCACATCTAATATGAACGACATGAGGGGTAATTTTGATTTCCCAGGAACGCGTACTCACACTTTGCAGTTTTTCTTTGACCGTTTCAATGTAGAGGATGACGCTTTGACCGGCCACGCCTTGGCCCATGTGTTGTACGTCTCCCATCACCTTCAGACTTTTTTCGACACTCATTCTGTCGCTTTCTTACAGCAACCAAGTTTCTCGTGCAGCTATTGCTGATTGCGCATCCTTTCCCCCAGCATCTGCCTCTTTACCAGTCGACATCAAAAAAGGTCCAAGCATTAAGCCTGAGGTTGTGTCAGGTCAAGAAAAGGCAGCTTCGCCATCGCCATCCATCCAATCAACGAAGGCTGATGGCCAACCTGCTAGGGGTGCTGACCTGAACGAGTTGAAGGAGAGATTTGAAGCTTTAGCTGGTAATGTATTCTTACCCTTATATTTTGAATCCAAAAGCTTATCTTTATGACAGCCAAGGCCAACACCACGTTCTACGACCCTCGTCAAACTTTCCAGTACAGGAGCATGGCCCAGATCCTCGAAGCGGCAGGGTTTGAATTCACCGGATGGCCACCTGGCGTCCCTTTCCCTGGCTCAAAGGAAGACTTGACAAACAAGGGCATTTCAGGCGTCAAAGCTCAATGCAGAACCACGCTCCTCAAGGCATTCAAAAGTCAGCCACCGCTTGACATCGTGCCGCTTGCCACAGGCAAAGGTAGGCTCACCGTTCTTCGATCCTCTCTTTCTCAGTCAGGACTCACCTTTCTCTATCTCAGATAAGGGCAAGGCGACGAAGACTGCAAGTAAAGAGAAGGCGAAGGTCATATCTGTGCCTTCGTCCTCCTCTGAAGATGATCTCCCACTCTCAAGCAAGGCTCGGGGAAAGGCGGCGACGACGACGTAAAAACAAAAGGCCACCACGAAGCCAAAGCCAAAACCTTGCCGACGGGCTGAGCCCGAAGATGATCCTGAGAGCGATCTCTTCTTGCCTGACACCGACGATGAAGTCAAGGACGTGGAGGATCCCACTGCCTCTCCGGGACTGCAGGTCCCCGCTCGCCGAACACGACGGCAAGGTGACCCGGGGTTTGGGATTGAGGAGATGTATGAGGAGTATGACTTGAGGAAGCAGGGGGAAAAAGGTGGGTTACCTGTCCATTCTTGCTGCATCCCGCCAGAACTGACCCAGTAATCTAACAGATGATTCAGCCAGCCATGGGTCGAAGAATGAATCGAAGCCAAAGATGAAAGGTAAGGGATTCAATGATCTATCGCAAAAGCCATCCCTAAAATTCTTACAGAAGGTCCAGCTGCCGGGACGCCAGCAGATGAGGGCAAGACGACCAAGGGAAAGCGAAAAGTTGGAAAGGATCGCGCAGAGAGTACGTGCTCTGATATCATTTCTACAATTTGAGCCTAATATTGTTCTATTCCATAGAATCCCCCGATGATAAGTCGTCTGACAGCATCCCTGCCAAACGATCATATGGCGAGGCTGTCGAAATTGCTTGGGTCGATGCTCAGACGCAGAACGTGGCGAACGAGCTATTTCCACCTCATGAAAAGGCCGACTCCTCGCCCGTCATGAGGCGTGCCCGTCAGGAAGCGGTGCCAACACTCCCCAGCAGCAGTACCTCCAACGACGACGCTGAAGCCATCCGTTCTCCATCTACGGAGCAGCTACCACTGCCGACAGGCGGCAGGAATAATCATAACGTCCCGGCTCAGCAAGGCGGCAACCTTCGAGCTCCACCCCTGGATGGAAGGACGTTCCGTCATCAAATCATGCCGCAGGATGGCAGGGTGGCTCGCCCTCATCAGCCATCATCCTACCTCCAGCCGCCTCTACGAAATGGCAGGGTGACGCAGCCTGGTGCATTCTTCCCGCCGGATCGTTATTATCCTACCAATCGACCCATCCGGTACCAGCCGCACCCAGACGCGTACTGATAACATTACGACATAATTAACACGACAAATAATGAGCTAGTCTCAATAAAAAAGACAGAGGAGTTAATCCCCGTGAGCTGATTTTTTGGATGATCAAAGTGACATAATTAACTCAACTGAAATGACAATGCATTGATAGCAAGATCTCATATAGGATTGTACTCGACAAACAAACAATCGAGGGAAACACAAATTGATAGCCTCGTACTCAGACTACGTTGATAACATCATCTTACCTTGAGGCCTATCCGCCATCCTTCT
>NHYE01000247.1:348-33970 GCA_002938385.1 Gymnopilus dilepis
GGACGACACTGCGACCGTGAAGGTTCTCATACGGTATAATCGCGAGGAGCTCTTGGAGTCGACCAAGGCCTGCTTGCTCTCTCGTGATGATGGCGAAAAAGGTGTCGGCATCTTCGTGAGTAATCGTATCCCAGGGCATCCTGTACATGAATAATCTTACCTGTTCAGCAGACGCCCTTATGGCGCAGGCACCGACCTTTCCCTATCCGTGATCATCAAGTTCAATACGAGTTGACGGTCGTGCTCCCTGAGCTTTCCGAGGATGCCCTGCCTCTCGTCATCAAGAATTTCGAGACGGACATTGTCAACAGCGCACACTTTATTGACGATCTGACTGGCAAGGTTTTCTTTGACTCTATCTCGCTGAGAGGCTCCAACGGTCCTATCAAGGCGGAGGCAAGTCATTTTCATTTCCTGATCGCCATGCGGTTATTGACGGCATTCTGTTGTACCCACAGTCGATTAATTCTACATATGCCAAAGTTCATACTAGCAATGGACCGATCTATGGAAAATTCAACAGCAGCGATACCTTGATTCTCGAGACGTCCAATGGCCCTATCTACGTCGACGTGGGACTGCAAAGCGACGAGGATGGTTCTACACCAGTCTTCAAGGCCCGCACTAGCAATGCGTATGTCTCATGACCTTGACTCGTCTTCTGACTCATTAACGCTTCTAATTAGAAGGATCGATGCTCGCACCACCTTGAGCTCCGCCTCTGGTTCTGGTGGTACTTTCAATGTTACTACCAGGACTTCCAACGGACCCCTTCTCGTTACCTTCCCCGATTCTCCTGTGAACTCGACCCTCAACCTGGATGCTCATTCCTCGAATAGCCTGGTCACGATTGCTCTCCATGCAGCCTATGAAGGCAGCTTTGACCTTCACACCTCTCTTGCACAGGCTTCTATTCGGGAGAGGGACGGTGTTGAAGATCCTACTGGTGAGGGCAGGAAGAGACACGTCGACATCAAGCGGATTGTCAGAGGCTCGGCTTCTGGCAACATCTACTGGGGCGAAGGGGAGAGGAAGAATGAGGGAAGTGTTACCGCCAGCACTTCTATCTCTCCTGTCATCATTGAGCTTTAAGCACTGTAAGATTTCTATAGTTCGAAGAGCCCTGTCTTGCACTATGTGGTTTGTACTTTCGCGTTCACAATGTAACGGCACGCTTAGAATGAGAATTTGTTCTAAGTACTGTCCGATCTACCCTATGAAGTTTCCTTCGTCGCAAGCAAACCTTTCTTCAATTTGCAAAATAAAACCCTAGGTGCAAAGTCAAAACCTGATATAATCCATATAACAGCACTTTTTAGTCATGGGAGACAAATGGCTGAATTGGAGTGTACAAAGTTCCTCACTTGCAAATGGAGGGCATGCCGCTGCGCGATGATTACCCAGTCGCTTCTCGGACTGCGCCTGCGCAGGGAATACATGATTCGTTCACAATAGATCTACAACATACCTAGCTTGTACTGGACCAGTCGATTTCTTGGGTGAACAGTCCTTGCTTGAGGTAGTTGCCCCCCATCCGACGCCCTGCTTGGCCGACGTCGGTCTTGCGCAATACCATTTTTGGTTGCCGAGGCGGGCCGCCGATCAAAGGCCGCCAAGCCCGCTCAAACTTAGCGGTCTGACATCATCCATATGGTTGGTTTGATATCCACAGCCTGATTCTCCGCAACACCCACCTGCTTGGACCAAGATTCAAATCTTGGCAATTGCTCACCATCGTATAAGGTTTGGGCTCCAAGTCCTCGCAGCCATCTTATCTTCGCCTCGTTCCTCTAGTCGTCTTCCAGGATTTGACTAGAACTCTCTCTGGAACGCCGATCATGATTTACTCTAACGACGACCCATCAAGTAGTTCCAAGCAAAACAATGCCAGCCAGCAACAACAGCGTCAGGATCCGCCTTCATATCCTGGGCCACAGGCGTACTCGCAGCCTTATCCGTATCCCCAGGTCCAGCCTTACCCGCAGCCCTATACCTACCATCCAGAACCTGAAACCGTAGAACCAGCTGGACAGCGCTTTGTCAAGGCGTTCATGGTTGCTGCGTTCATTTGGTTATTACTCAGCCTCCTTGTGCGAACTTCTGTCTCCGCAGTGCATGAAGGATGGGTAGGTGCTAATACCGTTCCTTTGGACTTCCGCGACTAACAACACTGTAGATGGGAGATGATTATTCCTACGATATTCCTCAAGGCATTGGCCTCCACAGCTGCGTCCAAGGAGGCGAATGGTCCTCGTCTAGGTCGGTCAACTCGCTAACGGAAGCGACTGAATTTGCGCAATTGCACGCTGAAGCGGTTCAATACACTTACGAATCCGAAACCTCCACCGACCTCCCACTTTCCTCCGAAACTCTTTTCTTCGTCACTCGTGGCCAATTGGGCGGCATTGTTCACGTCGTAACCTCTTCAGAACAGCCTCCAGACTCCCTAAAAGTACATGCCGTCATTCGCTACGACCGCGCCGAGCTGCGTGATTTAACCAAAGCTTGCTTATTATCTCGACACGACGGCGAGAACGGGTTTGGCATCTTTGTGGGTAATTCTTTCCTGCCAATTACAGTGTTCTAAGATAATTTGTTAGGCTCCCGTATGGCACCGTTACCCTGGCTATAATTATTCCATCAGCTACGAACTCACTGTCGTCCTGCCTCAAGGTTCAATCCCAGACCCCGTTGAGATCAAGAAGTTCGAGACCGATGTTCCCAATAGTTCACATCTGCTAGAGGATCTCACTTCTCGGGGTATTTTCTTCGATTCTATCACTTTGAGAGGGTCTAACGGAGGCGTCAAAGCGAAAGTGAGTCAGCTTACTCCCCAAGGAACAGTACACTTTTCTGACCACTTTGCCAGGGGTTGAGGTTTAATAAAGGCAAAGTTCATACATCCAACGGACCTGTCGACGGAACCTTCTTTTCGACCGAGCAATTGTTT
Organism: Gymnopilus dilepis; assembly: GCA_002938385.1. NCBI lineage: Eukaryota > Fungi > Basidiomycota > Agaricomycetes > Agaricales > Galerinaceae > Gymnopilus > Gymnopilus dilepis. Next base: position 3,299 of record NHYE01000247.1, read on the forward strand.
GTGGAGACTTCCAACAGCCCCGTTCAAATCGTAGTTGGGCTGCATAATGACGAAGATGGACCTTTGACTCTAGACGTCCGAAGCAATAATGGGTCTGTTCTGACCATATTCTCTCCTGTTTATTCTCACCTCGCAAATAGATACGTTGAAACTATGCTCGGTCTGCTATCACGGCCTGGCAGCGATTCATCCTTTGATATTTCACTCAAAACGTCCAACTCCCCACTGCGCGTCCAAATGGTCGCTTCTCCCATCGACTCCAAGCTCAAGTTGGACGCATCCACGACAAATGGCGCTGCCACTGTCTTGCTTGACCCTGGCTACGAGGGCAGCTTTCACCTACGTACTTCGAACAATCGACCAACCGTCAAACGAAAGTATGACGTTCGAGACCCCAAGAACCAAGGAAGGAAGAGGACAGTCGCTTATAAGACTGTGGGCAAGAGAGAGTTAATAGGTGATATCTACTGGGGTGCTCAGAAGAGTACGAACATGTCGGTGAACGTGCGCACTTCGAATGCTCCTGTGACGCTGGAGGTCTGATCAAGTTGTGAACTATGTATGTGTACCGTCTTTCTATTCTGTATATCTATCGCATGGCACATGGGTCGTTTTTTTGAAGTTGCAGTCAATTGCAGTTCTCATTGAAGGTATTCTTGACCAGTGACCACATAACAGGATCATGACAGTCTGTTCTATTTTTGTTCATGGGATAGTTCTTATCCATGAACGACGACCATGTCCTCTTCCAACGCCCCTCCCTATGACCCGAGTCAGACCATGACAGACGAGCACGCACAAAGAAGAGAAGTGCCTGCTTATCCTGACCCACCTGGATATTATCAATCTCAGAGTCAGCCATTGGTGCAAGGCAATGAGGACGGAGAAGAGTCGGCTGGTCGGCGCTTTCTGAAGGCCTTCGCGATAGCTATCTTCGTCTGCTTGCTCGTCGAACTACTCTACAGCAGCTCCTTTACTGCTGTGCACTGGACTCATTGGCATCCTCATCATTTCAGTCCACGCCCGCAGGTAAATCGAATAACAACTGACATCATCGTGCTGAGGATACTATGGGACTCACCGGGCTTTAGATCGGGGACGTCCATGAGTACGATGTGCCGCCTGGCATGGCTCTCGAGACTTGCATACAGGGAGATCAATGGGTACCGATCTTTAATGACACCTCGGCCCTCCCACCGATCATCACGAAAGAGGGCCAACAGCACATGAAAAATACTCAAAGGCTCCCATACTGGTCAAAGGCTTCATTCCAGCTCCCTCTTTCGTCAGAATCACTTTCATTCATCAGCCGCGGTCGGGCATCTGGCGTTCTGCATATCACGACATCTCCAGATCAAGAGGTAGACTTTGCTACAGTGAATATCTGGATTATATACGAAGATGCTGTCCTGCGGAATCTGACGAAGGCTTGCTTGGTGTCTCGACAAGCAGGAGATCATGGTGTGGGCCTCTTTGTACGTGATGACATTTCTTCTGGACATTTTCCTAATTTCTCAGTAGGCGCCGACGGCACAAGGATGTCGTAAAAACGAATCCACCGTCAGCTACCAAATGATGGTAATCTTTCCGGAACGCTTCAACGACTCTACTCCTGCCATCATTAAGAACTTAGAAAGTGACATTCCAGGAAGCGCCCACCTACTTGAAGATCTGAGTGGAAAAGTGCATTTTAATCCTATTTCTCTGAAGGGATCTAGTGCATTTGTCAGAGCCAAAGTGAGTCCCCACTTATTGTCTTGATTTTGTGCACTGGTGTCAAATCGAACGTCCCTACCAGTCTTTGACGGCTACCAGCGCAAACATCTACACTAGCCACTATGGGATATCTGGCAACTTTACAGCATCACAAGAACTGATACTAGAGGCGGCTTACTCTCCAATCAAAGTGTCCGCTTTTCTGAAGAGTAGCGGTACGAGCGATTCACCTTCTGCCCTGAAGCTATCAGCAAGCAGGTGAGTTCAATAGCTCCAATTATATCCGAATAATGAGCCTTGACTCTGCCGTCCTTCTATATCAGAGATATCGAAGCTGATGTTCACCTGTTGTCTGACACCTCGTCAGGGGGCTCGTTCAACATCGAAGCGGAGACCACTTCACTCTCCCAATTGCAACTCAGATTTCCTACCTCTCCTGTGAATACAGATCTCAAGCTGAAAGCAAAGAATGTAGCTGGTTCGACGATCGTTTCTCTCAATCCAGCATATGAAGGCGGCTTTCATATGGTCTCTTCGAGCTTCCGTGGAGAAGGCCCCGGGCCCATTATACAGAATAATTCTGGCGCCGAGGATCCCACGGGACAAGGGAGGAAGAGGCACATTCTATATGAATACAGTCGGGATGGCAAGGAGGTGGTTGGCGACATTCGCTGGGGGGAGGGGAAGAGAGGAAATAGCAGCGTAGATGTATCTAGTTTCAGTGGAGGTCTCTTGAGATTAGACCTATAACAATCTTCTCAAACGCGGGGCCTGAGTACTGCAGTATAGACGTTTTGTTTCCAACCGGACTTTCGTCTGTGCCAGTAGTCCGATTTTCCTTGTTTTCTGGTACATAGGCTGGTAGATATTCTAAAGGAATTCGACGAGAGAGTTCTAGAAAACGCCACATCCAAAGCTTGTCCAAAGCGGCAGAGTGGTAAGGACAAAGCACACATCGCGATGGACTCGATGTCAACCTAAAAATAGCGAGAGTTTCAAAGGGGAAGCCTCCAAAACAAAACAATGGTCAACATCGCCTTCGACGTTGTACGCGATGATCCCAACACCTAACGTCCTCTGGCTCTGACGAAATGGCAACTCCTACCTTGATTTACTCAGAACCCAAAGGTCTTCCTTTGACAGCAAACTTCAAAGCTTCAAAGCTCCTTCAAGCATCTGGGATCTCGACACCCGACATATCAGCTCGGCGTACCACCTGATTGCTGCCCTGACTTCCCAGGATTGCAGGACTACATAGAAAATAGTATACCTGCTTGGTTACCATCCACCTCCTTTTGCCTTGCCCGGCAATGGCTTCGGAAGTCCTTCGCGGTCTTCCTACGGAAATACTCATATTCATCGTCGACCAAGTGGAAGACGACGAGGACCTCTTATCGCTAGCAGTGACGTGTCGGCAATTTCATGGCTTATCTCTGACGGCCTATTTCGCTAGAGATCAATTCGACCCCACCTCAGTCAATGTCGCGCTCACACCTTACGAAGGGTCTTTCAGAAACCTTGCAGGCCTAGCCCTGTCTCTGGACGTTGTCGGCACGTCAATTGACCACCTTTCATACGACTTTGGGTACCTCAACAAGACGGAACAGCTTATTAAAGAGCTTCGCTTGTTGACTCGATACGTTTCCAAGCTCTCTTCCATAAACAGAGCCACCCTCCGTGTTGCAAGTTATTACAATTCTGCTACTTCCGACGAGTGGAAAAGGACAACCATTGCGCTGCTCAATGTCATTTTGGAGAAGTCTTGCACCGACATAAATATTCGAACATCTCAACTTTCAAATTTCTATGAAGACCCAAAGCTGCTGCGCGTCTCAAAACCCTCGGACTGGCTCAAGAATTATTGGCCAGTCGGGATCAGGCCTCGAGCCAGAGAAACCCAGTATTTGAAAGTGTGCCGCATCCAAACATTCCCCACATTCCTCCGACCCTTCTATTACCACACGCTTCAGTACAACAGCGCTGTCCTCACCGACCTATCCTTCAGAAACATCTTCGGTGGCGGAGCAGATTGGGGGCTGATGATGCAGAGTCTCATCTTTCCGCGCCTTACTCGGCTGACGGTTATGTACGGCGTCATCCCGCGAGACCCTTTCGTCAAATTCCTCGCCAAGCATCAGAACATACGTGAATTCACTTACCATCACATACGCTATGATCCACGTCCTAAACGCCCTGCCCGCATCGAATCGTCAATATTCGACCAATTGCACACGCTTACCACAACCCCAGAACACATGCTCAACTTCCTTCCTGCCATGTCCAAGATGCCAGTTCTGACGAACGTCGTCATCATGATTGAAGAGCTGGTGACGAATTTTAGTCCTTTGGAAGGTGCATTGCGCTGTCTGGCGGCATGCACGAACAAGATTACTCTTACTCTCGAGGTGACGCGGACTGGGCTCGGGTTCCGTGCCTGGCTCGATATCATCGTCCGCAACGGCTTGAACCCGTCAAGGCGACCAGAGCCGCATCTTCACTGCGTCCAGACCCTCGTTATGGACAACGCAGATTGGGGTTTCGGAGATGAAATCATCGCTCTCCGGCTTCCTGCGTGGCTACGCTTATTCCCGGACCTGAAGGCTCTGACTCTCGTGGACGGAGGTTCTTCTGGGCGAATGGGCCGTCTAGTGGCCGAAGATAGTGATAGTGAGACGCCGACACTCCTTGATTCCTTGAAAGATGCGTGCCCTGGCTTGTATATTGAATGGCGCCACAGGAACGATTCTAATAGCTACAGCGGAGGAAACACAGCCGAACCTCTCAACTCCTTGACATTTTCAACTGGGAAAGTGTGAAATCGGGGGACATCTTTGACGGAGACTTCGTGTGGAGGCTATAGGCTTCAGGTTGGAGAGGAATACTTAACAGATATCTAGAAATGTAGAAATTCTGACTTTACTACTCACGCCCGCTCTTGGCCTTAACTGGAATACAAGGACACCCTTTGAGTTCGTGAACCGGAGGTGTAGGCGGCGATGCATCGATGGCTCATGAACGCCACACAGCAGGCTGCCATGGACATTGATCAATTTGATGACATAAGCAACTTTACGATTTTCGGGAGGGAGAGGACCCTACTCTATACTAAGATATGTTCGATCCCTATGCGTCCATAAACTGGTCCCTATATGGCCCAATGTGCGATCCTTATGCGTCCATTTTTCGCAAAATTTCGCCGGACGTCCGATCCTTTCTGGGTCCAAAAGTGGCTGGTTGGCAGCAACGTCCGATCCCTATGCGTACATTATTGGCCTCGGACCTCGGTGTCTCCAAGGTCGACCAAGAGCCGGTTCGGAAAATTCTGTGAAAATAATATATCTATCCCATTGACGAGAGACTTGAAAACTAGCGGGTTCATATCCTTGATATCAAGATCATCTCTACGGACTTAGAAACCCTTGACCGCAGACTATCAGGAATTTTGAGCGCCAGGAAAGGTGCTTTAGTGTCATCAACAGGCCTTTTTGCTCTTATTGGCGAAATTTCCTGAGCACAAATGTGAAATAACACAGTTTACACACGGGTTCTTATCTGAAATTTATGTCCGATCCTCCTACCATACCTTTTTCACCGATTTTGAGGTCATAACCGCTATGCTGCCCTTTGGAGGTCCAAAAATGCCAGCCCGATCCTTATGCGTCCATAAATGGCCGAAAATTTCGTGTACATAAGTGGCCAAAAGTGGGCCTCCAGGATCAAACATTTGACAGGATAGAGTAGGGTCCTGGAGGGAGACGCTTTGCCTCTCAACGTTCAACCCTTTGTCCCTTTACCACTCATGCTATTGAAAATCAACACGAACGCTCCTGCCTCGCACATGTGTATTGGTTTTGAACCAAAATTTCGCTACACCATGAAAGTCTCGTGATTCTTGTGCTTCCTGACTCAAGCTTTCCGTTGGGTTTCCGGCGTTTATGACAGTTCATCGCCTTCCTGCCTTGCCGCAACATAGCTATGGGGTGCCTGTCAACAATAACACTACTTGGCAGGCTGTCATTGATATAGCATATATATACCCACCTTGGGCGCCTGTTGCAAGATTCTTCCTTGCCCTTTGATTTTCGTGTTTTGGTCCAAGCGATGGCAGCAGCTCCAGAAGCTACCACGTCGTCGGTGTTCAAGCCAGACGTAATTTGACCCCTGCAAATTCCTCTTGACATTGTACTTATGTTTCTGTATGTTGCAGGAAGCAAAGGTTTGGAGATGTGGTCATCCTCAAGATTCAGAGCACAAATACCCCATTCCTGAACCAGCCGGAGATCCTTGGGAAGCTCTATTGACCCCGCTCCTATTCCAGGACAAAGCACAATGTGAAGCTTGGAAAGACGAGGTGCAGAACCTGCTCATTTTTGTAAGAAAGGTCTATAGGTATCGCTCATAGCTGCATTCTAATCTGCATCATTCCAGGCTGGCCTCTTTTCTGCAGTTGTAACGGCTTTCGTCATCGATTCATACAAAACTCTTCAGCCGGATCCGAACGATGCAATAATCAATTTGCTCTCTCGCATCGATGCACGCCAGGCGGATGCTCTCAATAGTACTGGGACCATCACACCGGTATTACAGTCCTTTTCTCCGGCTCACTCCGCTATTCGCATCAACACAGTCTGGCTCCTGAGTTTAGTCCTGAGCCTGACCACAGTACTTTTCGGGATCATTTCTCTGCAATGGCTTCGTGAACACCAACATTACCACGGAATAACAAGCAAACAGGCCTATGCCATTTTCCATATGAGAGCTGAGGCACTCAAGAAGTGGTATGTGCCTCAGCTCTTTGCTTCGTTACCTCTCATTTTGCAAGGCGCCCTTGTCTTGTTCTTCATCGGGATGATCGACTTCTTACTGTCTCTGAACCGCAAGGTCGCTATTCCTATCATCCTTGTCATCACACTCGTCTTTTTCTTCCTCGTCTGTACCACCGTCCTTCCCACCCTCCAAGCATTTCCTCTCTTTGTTCCTTTTCTAAAGCTTCATAAATCCGGCGCTCCGGCTCAATGCCCTTACAAGTCGCCTCAATCTCTGGCGTTCCGCTCGATTTCGGGCGCTGCGCTCTGGATATGGTCAAAATTCTTCTCCGACGTCTTGTATTACCCCATCATTTTGATTCGACACCTTTCTGCCTCATTACGGAAAGAAAACAAGGAAAAGAGCGAAGTTCCTGAGTGGGTTTTGAATCCTCATGACATCCGCGTTGTGTGGAGGAAGAGAACTTGGATAGAGTTTGATTTGGCATGGTTGGACGTACGCGACAATTATCTGACTACTGGGCGAGGAATCAGAGCAGCACCGACGTTTCCATTGCACGTCCCGCTTTACGACCTCGTCCAGGGTTTAGGGCATGCCATAAAGGATCATGGCGCCATGGATCCTGAGTATTTCATCGACACCGTGTACGGATGCTTCCAAGAGATGTCTCAGAATACTCACGACATTCACCATTATCAGTACCCGTATCAACTGCATCTTCAAGCACTCTTGAAGAGATTCCTCAAGCGAGGTGTCTTCGGGTATATCTCTGACGTGGTTGACGGAGAGAATTTCGACCTTCTCTACGATGAGAAGTGTCTTGCATTCCTCACGATTATGATTAGCAATCGAAGTTTAGAAGCAATTATACCAAGGCTCGAACACTTCCATGAACTCTCGCTTCGAATTATGGCATTTTTCTCTACCTGCCCTCAGAAGCTGAAGGAGGAACCTTCTGGGCAGAATTTCCCGTTCGTCATCAGGTTTGACCACCCCGGGCTCGATTCCACCTGGGATAGTGCCACCTTAGAAGGTATGCAAACAAGTTCACAGTATTACATGCATCTCCTGAAATTCCACTCTACCAGATTTTGCTGATCAATGGGCCGCCAATTTGTATTCATTCTTCAGAGTGATCAATGACCCCATCGTCACCGAAGGAGCTCTTGCTCACAGCTTCCATGCCCACGGTCTCGTACAAGATTTCATAACTGGAGCCTTGGTGCGCTTGATGCAGGTCCACGAGGCGAACATTAATCCCACTCTGGTCGCTGAATGCCTACTTGCCGTTATAAATCTCTTGACAACGACCTTTGAGAGTCATCTGAGTGACGATAAAGTCACAAAGAGAGCCGACCTCCTTCTGGCCGCAGCATTGACGTTTTCATTCCAACTCGAATACCACACATGGCTTCCTGATAACGTATTCCGTGGCATGACTAGACTCAATCCGATTATTACCAGGTATCGTCAGCTGAGCGATGAGGCGAAGAAAAATGCATCACCAAGGTCTGTCCATCCTTCTATTTGATCCCATACTGCTCAAAAACTATATGTTTCCCTTCCAGGGCATAATCGTCTGATTTCATTGAACGGATTTATTACATATTGATACCTCGACGTGAAAATGTTAGAACGTCTGATATTTCGATCGCCTCTCTGGCTTTCTGTACCTGATCAATCACTTTGCTCCTTGAGCTCGAGCTGACTCAAACGGGAATATCAAGGGTTACATGAATTTGGGAAAGTTGTATCGACTCAGGTCCTGGTATTTTTTTGTCAGGCAACGGTCTCCGACCCACTGACGCCCACCAGTCGTCCAATTGTCACGGACCATGCGGAGACGCCACGCCCGACTCCCACCCTCCAATCCTGAATAACTGACGGATCATATCAAATGACCTGCGCCCACTTCTCGAGTTGGTAAGATAACTCCCATGCAAGACTCGTGTGTCCGAAATCCTCTCATTAAGCCCAGTACGTGCCACAGTTGGACACGAGCGGGCGTGGTGGAAACAGAACCCTACCAACGGCCCTTCTGTCCTCCCAATGTCGTCGTCATAAACTTCATCTCGTCCTCACGCCACCGGAGGGATAGTGGTTTTCGGACACTAGGTACTGACAGTCGTCCGGGATTGACAGATTCCCGTCACCAGCAAATTAAAACAGTTGTCAACGGAATGTTCGGAACCGTTTTTCCTCAATGGCTCATTTGTGTACATACAATCTGCTGCTGGGGTATCTACTTCGTAATGATAGAAAAACAACAAGTGAAGGATAGTCTATGAATACAAAAGGTAATGAATGACTGAAGATAATAATTCATTGTGAACTGATAACGGATTCGGGCATAGCCATGAGAAGGGAGATCATGCGAACAAAAAAGGGGCGGGGGATAGTGGGCGTCGGACAGCCAAGGAGGCTTGGTCAGATCATGCAAATAATACAATCACGGTGGTACTAGAGTGAGAGCGTCAGCTGGAGTAGCAATCGACGATTGAGAAAGTTGGCATACCAACATGGAGTCTCGCTCAGTACGCAGGCAGTCGCACGAAGGTCAAGACAGATGGAGGTGTGCCCGAAATGCGGCAAAGCGAGTCGACATGTTCTTTCGATGCTGCGGGGCACGAACCGGGAATGACCCAACCGACTCCTTGGGATTTGGGGAAGCGAGTCGTGATTCGAAGAGCATGAAAGATGTTGCATAGTTATCACTGAAGTAGAGACTCTGTGGGGAGGCATCCTAAGATAGCGTCAGTATCGCCGCTAAATGAAAAGGCCTCGTTGCAGCCATTGCCTGCACGAGGATGAAAAGAAGGACAAGGACAACTCACATACGACATGAAATCTCCCACTGCTTGGATCCCCGACAAAAGGCCGCTTCCAATAATAGGTTCAACCTCTCCGTCCTCAATAAATGTCTTGCAGTCGTCGGATTCCGTGTCGGAATCGTCGGAAGACGTACTGGCAACGAGTGGAGAGCGTGTACGTCGATGCCAGCTCTGTCGTTTTGGTGGCAGTGGACCGGAAGTAGAACCGCGTTCTGAGGATGAATGGAGTTCTGACCAGCAGATGTCCGCAAAAGCGCTTAAAGGGGAGTAGAGTAGCGTGTCATCCAGGCCATCGAAACATGAAGGATCGAAGCCGAAGTCAAGGGTCGTGGGGTCGAATATAGCGGGAAGGCAGACAGTAATCTCCATAACCGTGTCTAGGTCGCTTGGTCTGGAGACATCACTGGGAAGGCTCTGCGATGGAGAGATAGGCTGATTGCTCATCATTGCCGACCAAGATAAGAGCTCTGGGAACAGGTCTGTATTAATGGTCGAGACGCTGTAGCGATCCCGTTTGAGCTATGTCTGTAGATTATTTTCTCTGCGTTTCGTTTTGGGCAGTGAAGCTCACCTTGATCGATGCATGAGTGTCCAGTGGCCTATGATTTTTTGGAGTGAGCGGAAGAGAAGAAAGCCACGTTTCCGAGACAGGCGTTCGAGATACTGTCAACATTGACTTCCCGTCTTTCTTCAAGAGAACTTTATGAAGTGGAAGACTCGAGGTGGTGGCAGTGGGTGGGGAGGAGTGGGGACGGACCAAAGAGGATTATGGAGCCTGCCCCGTTTTATGGAACGGCTTTGGTAAGAAAACCGTCCCTTTTCGTGGCTGTCATGGTTGACCCGAATAGTTCTCAATCGCCGATTGAGTTTAACCAATAGATTGAACAATTAGGAAGGGCGCCGGACCTGAATCGGCGACTTTAATGGTACGTACTTAGTCACGTGTAGCCCCCAGAGAGAAAAACTTACGCCGAAGTCAATTGTTATTGGTTCAATCGTTGCCACTCCCGGCCAGGGAGGCCAAAGAAAGCGAACTAGAAACGGAGCTCATAGAACGGTCTCCAAGAACTGGTGAGGTCACTCGAAAGTCATTAATTCATTGACCTGGAGATCTAGAGCCTGGTAGTCAGGTCAACCCCGTGAGATGCGGTTAAGCCATCCTATCGCCCACTTCTTCACGTAGAAAATTAGGCGTAAAGAGGAGCGGCGCACGAACCTACTATGATTGCAGAGCCAGAACCGCTTCAAGAAGTGAGTCGCAGAGTCTCCAGCCCGGCCATAAGTGACCCGAAGTCCAAAAGCAACTTGCAAAACAAGCAGGGTTCCATTGGTACTGTCAGCCTTGCAAGAAGGCCTGGAGGTGCTGTGGCGCGATGTTTCAAGACCAATTCCAGACAGAGAAAGCAACGAATTCTCGGCGAAGATGAATGGAAAACGGCTGTTAGGCCGGATGGATTGATGATTATCGATTCCAATCTCTTTCTGTCCAAGAGAAGTGATCTTCAGGATCTCTGGCTTCCCTGACTTGACGAGACGGAGTACATGGCGCGCATTTACGGCAGCATATGTTTTGACTCACTAATCCGAGAATTTCTCAGAGTCATATACGCGTTTGTGGGATCGGGTGAGATGACGAAGGAGTCAGGATCGGGAACAGCTCGCTTACTTCCACGTTTTCGACCGTGATCTATATTTAGCCTTGCAGAGAAGCTTATTTTTCGTCCAATTCTCGAGTCGGAACCTGCAGTGGCTTGCCAATGATGTTTTGGCTAAACTCATGCAGAAGATAAGCTTGAAACTTCAGAATTCATAAACCTATTGTAAGGATACTGTACTTATGGCATAATTGACAGCATTAGTGAGCATGATGATGGGCGCCCATTCCATCCCTGGCTATGCTTCTTGCATTCCTCTTCCAAAACGTGTGCGTCTCATAGTGTGGCCACTCGTCTTTTCGAAGGCAATTAATGAAGCAATTCTGGGTGATCCGCCTGGAACAGGCGAAGGAGCTATTCGTGCCAACGTCGAACGAATGGTACCAGTCATTGAGGGTCTTGGATCTTGCGGAGCTGAAATACGAGCGACTCCAAGCTCCTTCTGGTGGAATAGAATCAATTCACTTGCGTTGTGAGCTTCGGGCCATTGAGTCATCGCCTGCAAGTTGTATACACTCAGAAATAGACCAGCAAGGGAAAAGATATAGCTCACCTTCCGCCGAGCTACCCTCTGTGGTTTACGAGGCCGAGACACTGCAAGATGGCAGACGTATGCCGTCCCAAATCCAGAGTAAACCTCTCTGTCGTTCTCGTACTCTTCTCCGGGTAATGAACAGTATGGCAAAGCCTCGAATGCAAGGCTTTCAGCATTGGCAGCACGTTGCAGGGTCTAAAGACTATGAAATCAGCCACGTAGTGGAATACGAAAGGCTCGTGAAATAGACGTACGGATGAAGGCGTTAGATCAATCATCGAGAGAGTAATTGTAGTCAAGCTTACGATCCCTTGAACGGCGTGCTATAGTACGCCTGGCGATGATGGTGGTGGTCAAGGATTGGAATAACTTAGAAGGTCAGAAATACTCGATGTGGCCAGCTATGGCCCTCTCAGATCATGTAGTGATTGTTCTGCGTCGGTAGAATAGAACTTGGCCTGCGTACAATATTTTGCCATGGCCTTTCTACAATTTCTCGGCATTGTATCAAGGCCTGAAGAGTAGTGCGGCATCCGAGAAGACCTGATATCATGATAGAAACAGGTAGCGATGCCTCGCTCGGCACACATCCATTACGTTGCCTCATCTCAGAGCGTGCTTCAAAAAGATCCTCAGGAATATCAATAGGCACAGGACATGGAGGATCGGTTGGGTCTACCGAGAATCCCGGTCAGTACCGCCCAAGCTCTATTGCTTCAGCAACCTGAGCTAAGGGTCATAAGAGTCTGGAGAAAATATTAGTTGGTGTGAATTTGGTTGCTTGCAGAGGCTGAACACCGTCCGATGGCCTCCGAGAAAAAGTCCCTGTACAGCTATCATCGTCCATCGATACTGAGAACAAAAGACCACACAGATTTCATGATCAATAGAAGACAAGGAATCACTTCGACTTTTGCGCAATAGAGTGGCATCAAGATCTTACGTAGTGGGCAGGTGCACCACAAGCCATGCGCACCCAGGCCTTACGAACCAGTTTATGATGCAGACCAAAATCTGAAAGCCATCCATTCATGATCAGTAAGAGAAGTATCCAGATAAGAGCGATAAACACCACACTGCGCAGAGGCTACTGAGTATGAAGGCGGCTATAGGCCATCATGCCTGCGCAGCCACGACACTGGCACCCTCCCCATCAGGCACCCTCTTCTTGTGACGTCTCTTCCTTTTCTTCTTGGCTGCGCCTTCCTCGCCCTCGCCAGCCTTATTCCCGTTGACGTGAGCAGCATCGCTGTCAGCCGAGTCGGAATCCTCCACGCGACTTTGGTCTTTCCTTGAGTCAGACTCGTGTTCGCGCTTCCGCTTCTTGGACTTCTTGGACTCTTTGGACTGGGCATTATCGACGACAGCTGCCGCCGTTGATGGAGCTTCTAGCATATCGACATCGCCGTCGGCCTCGTCATCGTCTTCTGCACCCTCAGCAGCCTTGGCAGCCTTCAATTTCATGCGCTCCTTCTTGCCCTTTCTCCTCTTCTTGGGAGCTTCCTCGTCTCCACCGCGAGACTGGACCCCAATGGCATTGGACCCAGTTCCTCCGATATCAACGCCGTACATCTGCTTCGACCGTTCGGCGATTTTAGCTTTAAGCTCCCAGAGCTTCTCTTGCGTCTTCTTGTGGTATTTATGCTTGCTATCTTTGTCCAGTCGATAGGGAGCATATTTCTTCAAGGACGTATATTCGTTTAGTTCTTGGTCGGTTGCCATGAGAATCTCCGCTGGGGTAAGGGCAAAGTCTTGCGCAGGCACTGGAACGTATTTGAAGCGCGTCGGGAGGTCACCAACCTAGTGAAGTCAGTCAGTCAGTAAGAAAGAAGTGGTGAACAATACAAGAGCTTCAAATACCATGTCGTTGAATTCAAGGCCGTAGATCTCATCCATGTACTTGTTGAAGACGCGCTTCCGCATCTCCTCAGACCCGTCCCACTCCTCCAGTTCTTCAGGCGTAGGCTCGACATCAGCGTCCATGGCGTCGATATCCACACCCGCCTCGTCATCCTCTCCTCCCTTTTTCTTTTTCTTCTTTTTCTTCTTGTCCTTTTTGCTGGGTCTAGAATCACCGGGGTACTCGTCATCTGAGATGGGTATATCACCAATGTCGATATCGTCGTCCCATACAGGCTTGCCGTCTTTGTCAAATTTGACGCCGTCGTCTTCCTCGTATGCAGCTTCCTCCTCAAAGGCGTCGGCATCACGCTCAAAGATATTGGACATCTGCCGATCGTGTTTTTCTGGATCCCATTCGCCCTCGAGATCCAGCTCCTTCAGCGCGTCATCCACAAACTCATCCTCGTCTTCCCCCTCAGCCTCCGGCTTTTTGGTCTTCAAACCAGCCTGGCGACTGATCATCTCCAGCTTCCGCTTCACCTCACGCATTTTGAGAGCCTTCAGCCTATTCACCTCCTCCCGCTTCTTCTGCATCTCCTCCTCCTTGCGTTGCTTCCTCCGCTCTCTGGCTTCCTTCCTAGTTGTGTCGGGCCGACGAACGAGAGAAGGAAGGTTACGAGGGTATGTGGGTATCGTGTCCGCCCCGGGCTCTTCGAATCGGTGGTTGTAAGATGCTTCAAAGTAAGATGCAACGGAGTCGAAGGAGGCGTCTGAGAGCATGCCCGTGTCCATCTCTTCGTCGTCTTCTCCAGCCGACGCATCGGAGGCAGCCTCTTCTTCCTCGGGGTCAGCTTTTGCTTTGCCCTTCTTTTTGCGCCGTTCGTCAGCTGGTGACGTGACCTCGTTGTAAGTTGGAACATGACCCTTTGAGCGGTCAATCCAACCGCGGTTCATAATGTAACTAGATAAGAGCTAGATTAGAATTCAATGAATGAGCGCAAAAAGGAAGAAGACGAACTTGAGCAAGAACTCCTGGTCCTCCTCAGCCTTCGATTTCTTCTTCGAAGAGCCGGCATCTGGTGCATCTGCATTCTTTTTCGATTTCTTCTTGTTTTTCTTCTTGCTTCCAGCATCCTCTTCTCCCTCCTCTTTGGCCGCCTCCACTTTTTGTTCCTCCTGACCATCATTGAGATCATCCACGCTGACCAACTCCTTCAGATCGCCAACTTCACGTTCCAAGAATGCCCGATATTCTTCTTCCTCCTTCTCCCGCTCATCCTGGGTCTTTTCACGAGGAAGAAGAAAATCGTCGCCTTCTCCGTCGTCACCAACAGCAGCGTGGAAAGCTGCAATGGTCTCTCTTCTGAGAGCTTCTTGTTCCTCTGCATGTGTCAGAGGTTTGTTGGCGTCTGGCTCTGGTGACGGCGATCGAGAGCCTGTCAACATGGCTTGGAGGTTTGCTTGCCGGATGGTAATGGGCTTTGTCTAAATGAAAAGAACCATGAGTCGAGGATGGAAAAATAGAACGATTAGTCCTCACCTTGTCTTTCGACTTCTCTTTGCCATCTGAGAGTTTCGGTGCCTTTGCAGCCAACTTTTCACTTTCCTCTAAACAACACAATGTCTAAGCAGAATCCCCTGATAAAAAGTGGGAGTCGCACCTCCAAAAATATTTTTATTGGAGTCGTAGATGCTAGGGTCTTTTTTCTTGATCCTAGCTAATGTCCGAAGGATAGCAGCATCCACAGCGGGCGTAAGTTCTTCTCCGTGTTCGTCTTCGGATTCTGCGCTCTCGGAGTCGGTGGATACATCAGAGTCAGAGGCGTCAGGGTCATAGTCAGAGCCATATTTGTCTTTTACTGTAATTCGGAATAGTTTCTCAGAAAACCGTATCTTTGACATTCAGGGAATAAAGCGCACATCTTTGCAATTCCTCCCTCTCCTTCCTATGTTCAAAGGCCTTGGCATAATGCTCGTTGATGGTCAGCAGCACTTCTTTGCCATCGCTTGACCCTTCGTCGTCAGAAAAGAGTTCAAGCTTGGTAGGCTCCGCCATCGTCGTCGGCGTCGTTGAAGACAAGTGCAGAGCTGAAAGTGAGAGGTCGCGTTCAAGAAAATAGCAGTCCACGTGACTGGGTATGCCTTTTAGCCGGCAAGGCGGGCCTGGCTTCCGAGGGCTTTGATCGCCAGCGATTCTTAGCGCTCATCTTCCCCAGACTCTCACAACGCACGCGCCCGCAGGTACGTGTCCTAAACGTGTCCATCCTTCTACTGGGCGCTCTCGAATGTTCTCCACCTAGCCTTATTATCGAGATCATTGGGAACAAAACACGTCCGCCGATCCAGCCGCCGCTGACGTCCAGTTCTCCAGGCTGTCAATGATATGGTCTTGCTGCGCCGCATTGAATTCCGCAGTAAGCTCGCCATAAGCCGCTTGACTTCGTTTGATGGGTTTCCTTTCAAGAATTAGGATTGGGCTCAAAGGACAGGCCCCGACTTTCGGTCATGCGACATGCTCCCAAAATTAGATCATTTGGGGTGATAAAGATACGCTTCCGACAAAACAGCATGGAGGGTTTCTTTTGCCCCTCTCTCTGACTCGAGTCATCATCATCGTCCTGACTTTGACGTTCAAAGTCTTGAACGCTTTGTCTCTCTCCTGCGGTGACATTTGCTGTCGATCTGACGCTGTGGAGGGTGTCCACAGCGCCCAGCGCGCCTTCTTCGATCCGCCTTGACTGGGTATTCTACACTGGTCGTCGACTTGCCCATCGTTATCGTATCATACTATCTCGTGTACAATTCGCATTGTAAACGGATAGCTCATCTCTACTTTACGAACCCAATCCAAAATCACGACCCAGCGCCTTGGGACACACTACATTCCTAGCATCCTCGACAGTTATTATACTGCACCATCTTGAGAGGTAGCTTGACTGGTCCCGTTTCCATTCATCTAAGACTTCCTTCCACCACTTCCCTTCACCCTTCTCCTCGCACCACACAGCAAGCATGATCATCTTGGACACCTCCGAAACCGGCTCCTCAGACGAGCGTTCCCCACTCAAGGGCTCCGGCCCAACCTCACCCACAATGTCCACTCCTCCCCCTCCTCCACCCTACGGTGCCGTCCAGCCAGGACCAGGCGGACCTCACAACCCACACCTCCCACCTCAGTACTTCCAAAGCGCATCCTACCAAGGCCCAGCGTCCATCCCTCAAGGATACATGGCCTCCTCTCCGAGCTCCACGCATTTCCAGCATTACCAGGATCATCGGGGAGCTCACCATGTGCATTATCAGCATACCCATGGACATGGACATGGCCATGGTCGCGGACGCGGCCACGGTTTCAGGCACTTCCCCCATCCCCACTACGCACCTCCCCATTCACCCCACCACCCCCACCATCACCCGGAGCACCATGATCCCCAATACCCACATCACCAAGGACGGAGACGGCGCTCGCCCTTCATTCGATTCTGCAGAGCATGGACCGTAGCCATGCTCGTGCTCATTCTATGGGCGCTGCTCATGGACACCATCCAGATAAACATCAGAAATGATTCGAGCAACGGGAACAATGGCAGGAGGCCAAGGTCAAGAGAGTCTACAGGCGAAGTGAGCTTTCTCTCCTTTTCACAGACCTCCATCTCGTTTCTCATGGCACTATCTGTTGCTTTATTGCATACAGGAAGCAGCGCCGGAATATCGGTGTCCTTGCGAGGTGGAGGTGCCTTCAGTAGAAGTCCCAGTGGCTCCGGGGAGGGTTCTTCCTATCCGGTACCCGCCCGTCGTTTCTCAGCTCCCTTCGGAGGTAGAAGGCGAAGGTGATGCTCCTAAATCGTAGTCGAGCATCATCGTTACATACCAGTACATGGCCAACACTACCTGGCCGTACCATCTCCATACACGCAATGCCAGGCAAATATCTTTTCGGACCTGGCTTTCAAAGACCATTCTCATTGATGAGCACAATATATAGCGGGTCCCTTTCAACGTCGTTACTATAACCCGATTCTGTGGACAAAAATACCTTGTTTTGCACTCTGAGCATCACCATAAGTACGAATCGCTGAGAATGGTGGAGATTAGAGGGAAATCCCGGATAGTCACAGAGAATTGACGAGATTCTCTGAGAATGGAGGAGATTCTCGGCGATTCATGGAGATTTGACTAGAAGGCTGTTTTTGCTTTCCCCCAGGTGCAGCAATTGATAAGCTGATTCTTTGGCGGAGATTCTCGTCGATTCTTCTTGTATAATCTGAAGTTTTGTTGCGAGTTTTATTGCTGCCACAGCGAGATTGTCTGTTCGGCATCACGGCCTTCCCTGCTGGCATCAATGTCCGCTTTGCCTCAAGCACTCCGCCATGCGGCAGCCTATACCTAGACGGCATGAGTCTGAATATCTCTGAAATGTGGAGAACACATCAGCGGTAGTAGTCATCTAAGAAGCTAATTCATATGGGCTTCTACGAGGAGCCCTGCGTAGCGTAAAAGTGCTATTGGAGGTCGAAGAAGGTTGTTCAACTTGCGAACCCCCGCCGACATACGTTCCGGGCGGCAGCGCTGGAGTTGAAATCGGGGTTTAAAACAGGTCTAACTTCAAAACGACCGACTTGACTGGCAGCAAAGAATGGCGGAGAATCACAGAGAATCACTTTTCCGGCGTCTATGCCGCTTTTCTCTTCAATTTACCAACTACCCAAATTATGCTGACTGGAGAAAAAGGTGAAATGAGGGGATCTCTACAGAATTGCAGTGATATACGAAGATTTCCGGAGAAAAGGAGAGATCGATGGATATCCTCAGCGATCTACACTTACTGGCAGGCTCAGAAAACACGGAACATTTTTGTCCACAAATCTGCCTCATACGTTACGCTTTCGATTCATGTTGTACAATGTAATTTTATTCATACCCAATTAATCCATTTACTGGCACTTGCTATGGGTGGCAAATGTGTCGTTCAACGTCTCCAACGTGTTAAGGGAGCAGGTAAAGACACTTGAATGGTCCCTCCTGGCCCCTTCGGAGACCAACACATTTGTCTCAACGTTGACTGCAAGGAAAGGTATAACGGCCTGGCTGGCTGTTTAAAGAATCCTGAATAGCCTTGAGACGCATCCCGTCAACAATCACGGATCGTGAGGTTGTTGAAGTGTCAATGATGACGAGCCTATTGAGAGCCTGTTCACGAAACCAGTCAAGTCGTGTTCGACAGTCGAAGTGTTTTTCCCGGACATACCATACAATTGAAGGCGTAAAACGTTCAGAAATGTCTCAGTCGTGATATCACCTGAGAAGCATAGCAACTTGAAGCCAGGAGCAGCTTTAGGAGGCTGGTAAGAGAATTGAAAGCATCACTCAGCAAAGCCCAAGTCACAACCGAGCTGAATCAAGACGCACCTTCAAGACTTCGTCAAATCAAAAAGCGCCAGCCGCTGATCCTTCCTCGCAGGAAGGACATCAACCACCACTGAAGAAGAACCGTATAAAGCCATCTCCAGCTCCTTCAGCTGTGCGAGGAACCCCGCATTCGGACACACGGCAGGTCTCGACAGAATGATCGTCCCAAGCGCTTCCTTCAACGTCATATTGCACTTCTTCATCAGATACGCTGCGACGACGGTCGGCGACCGCGAAACGGCGGCTGAGCAGTGGACGAGGACCCTCCCGCCGCTCGCTTTGACCGACTCGATGAACTCGTTGGCTAGGTCACATATTTCGGTTATGGATATGGATGGGTCGTCTACGAGAGAAAGGCGGTGATATGTTACTGGTAGGTCGGTCGATGCAGGGGTGGCGCCTATGCTGAGGATGTGGGTGATGTTGTGCGCTTTGATGAACGCAGCAGATGCAGAGGTTCTTGGTCCAAGGTAAAGATAAGGGCCATATATAAGAGAAGCGGCAGAGGTGGATGCATTGGATATTTCTTTTGTTTTCTTCGCCATATCAGGTCAGAAAGTCCGTATGACGGCCGGATAAGGTGAGAGTAGCAAAGTGAGTCAAAGGAAAAAGCGCAATAGTGATCGACGGTTTGAGGATCAAATATTCGCCGGAGGCTCCGTACTCCAAATTTTTTTCACGCAGGATCTGGGGTCACGTACCGCTTGACTCTGGTCAACCTGTGTAACTCCAAGTATAGTATATCATATCGAGAAACCCACCAGTTTTATGCGAGAGTTGAGAGTGCAAAAATCATTCTTGGATTGTTCAGCCGCCCGTCATCCAAACTGTCCCGAGCTGAATTGATGTTTCATGTAGCTCTGCAGCTTTTTTGCTGAATACTGTGCGGTTAGTGTTATTCTACCCATTTTTCGAAGCCATGAGGGCTCTTAATGTCCATATCGCAAGTGCTATAGCTTGTATGTAGACTGGCGTTGGACGAATGGCTAGGGATCTTGGCTCTTAAAGTCTGGGCGCTTACATAACAGTCGCGGTCACCATCCGGACCGCCACTTTCTCTCTCACCGCCAACGATGTCGTTCATCAGACACCCATATTTCCCTCATATACTCTACGGCATGGCACTTACATCGGTATCCATGAACTTAACAAGTCAACGTAAATCTACAGAAGACGAACGGAATCGGATGAACGCCAGAATCTCTATCCTGGAATCCATCAAGCAGCAACTTGAATCGCCCGACGCGTTGTCGACCGATGAGTTGGAAAGGTTGAAGAATTTGGCGAAGAAACAATACGAAGGCATGGAGGCCACCAGCGAGACAGTCATTGACAGTAAAGATGAAGTCAAGTGGAGCAATATCTTCCGCGGAAAGAAACCCGTAGAGGGTGATACCACCATGAACAAATACGAGAAGCAAGACATTGAGACACGTCAATTTCCTTCTCTTTATCTCATTTTTTCCCCTCGCTCACGCCTCTTGGTGCAGTGCAAAAGGAACTATCTAAGTAATTGTATCAGGACAAGTGGTCAGCCAGCATGCCAGGACTCGGCTGCCATGAGAACATGACGGACTCTTCTCGTCGCCAGCCGTAGGCTTCAAAATATGGACACTCAGGCCCTGTCCGAAATGGCCGTGCAAATACCAAGCGTATTACGCCTCTTGCGCAGAACCGAGTTTCCTGTGCCTTCAACGAGTTGTTCAGGGCAGAAATCGCACAGGTTCAGTGTCGTAATTTCAACACAAATCCTCCAACGTATTGAATATCGATTCCAGTCAGTCGAGAAGTAGCAGCACAGTACTTGAAAGAGGCTCCGATGAATGATGAATATTGTGGTGGGTGTATAATACATGAATGAGCAGTAGACTTGGAACATTAGGACCAGTGAGATAGAAGACAAGAAAAACTACAACCAACTCCACTTCGAATTGAGATCCCCGAAGAGGGATTTCGGTTGACCTGAGGAAACTGGGGACTGGACAACGTCGAAATTCTGCTGATCACCGGCGAGAGGAGAGAAAGGAGCGACGTCAGGAAGAGGAAGAGGAGTGGGCGCAGCTTCGGGCGCGACTGCAGATCCGGGTGTGGAATCATTCGTCTGTCCGTCCACAGGGAATAGGAAGGGGTCAGCACTCATGTCAACAGGTGTCTGCTGCTGCTGCTGCGCATGCTCGGCAGCCAACTTGGGTTCCACTCCTCCGAGTCCAGCTGCCTCCGTCTTTGTCTCCCCACCCCCAGTCCCAGTCGTCGCTCCAGCGCCATTTTGTCCCTCAACCAAACCATCCACACCCTCCTTCTCTCCTTCCACCCCCTCGCCATCCTGTTGTCCAGCAACAGCGGCTCCAGCCTCAGGCTGCTGCTGCCTCACAGCCTCACCGGCCTTTTCTCCCTTTGTTGCCGCCTCGGTTTCCTCCCTTGCCTCCCCGGTTAGAGGAGGTGGGAGTACTTGGCCGGTTGTCGTCTCCAGCGCCGCCGAGGCTGGCGTGGACTCCTTCAGTGTCGATAGCTGAGGGTGGGACGGAACCTGCGCCGTTTTCGGGGTCGGCGGGGTCTGCTGCTGTTGCTGCTGCTTCTGCTGTTTTGCTCCCTTGCCCTTGGCCTTCGCCGAGGTCGGCGTCTTGGGTGTGGTTGTCGTTGGCGTGGCCGTTGCTGTTAAGGGTTGTGTCGTCTTCTTCGGCTCCTGAGTTTTCACCGCTGGCGTGACCTTTGGGGGTACCGGAGGTGGAGTCGGCTGGCGTGGGGGCGAAGGTAACTGTGGGGCCACCGTTGGTGTCTTTGTCTCCTTCTGTAAAGAGGTGCAAGGAAATATGTTAGAAAAGACATTAGTCGACGAAGCGAGGAGATCAATACCAATGCACCTGAATTACGAAACCCATTAATCGGCTCAGTGTCCTCCTGGTCAGCCGTCGGGATGATCTTGAACAACTCCCGGACAACTTCGTGCAGGTCTGCACCTCTGAGTGTAGGAGACAAGGGGCTCCTCACACCGGAAGGTAAGCGGTTAGCACGCGCCTCCTCACGTCCTTTGGCTATCTGCAAAGTTGTCTCCATGCCCAAGTCCATGCCCTCTTCTAGAGTGAGAGGTTCATCACGCTCAATGAGAGCAGCATAACGCGGGACGAGAAGGTTGCGGTCGACGTCGGTCTCGTGATAGAGCTTGATGCGCTTGACGTCCAGCATGTGCTTGGTCTCGAGCTCGCGCACGGCAAGGGCTTTGACTTCGGGGAAAGACCAACGATGGGAAAGGGTGAGAATTGTCGACCAGTCGTCTACACCTGCATCGTAGATGGAATATTTACTGCAGAAAGTCCATCAGTATAAAGAGCCAAATTTAGATCGAAAATGTAAAAACATACGGGTTATAAAACACCCAGAGGAATTTGGCGAACTCTGCTGGCGTCAGGTCCTGCAAGATGATCGCATTCGAATCATCGGCTCCTTGAGCTTTCGCGCCAGGGGAAGCAGGGATCAACAATTTCGCCTTGAACCAGTTCGATTCTCGTTCGAAAAAGTATCGATGAACGCGAAAGTGGACATGCTCTACCTATAGAGTGCAGAAATAGACAAATGAGTATGTTTTAGGGATCATAACCATGTAGTGAAAAAGGCTAACCAAAAGGCAGAGATCAGCACCAGAGATGTAATAGTCTTCGTGACGACGAAGGGTCTTGAAATCGGAATCCAGCTTGGGAGGCATCACAAAGTACACTGATGGTACAAGCCCAACTCGACCAGAGCGAGGAAGAAGCTAGG
The DNA here is from genome assembly GCA_002938385.1 of Gymnopilus dilepis. Taxonomy (NCBI): domain Eukaryota; kingdom Fungi; phylum Basidiomycota; class Agaricomycetes; order Agaricales; family Galerinaceae; genus Gymnopilus; species Gymnopilus dilepis. The sequence goes on from NHYE01000247.1 coordinate 25,810, forward strand.
AAAGAAGGTCCAACGACCAAAGCACAAGAGTGGGGCGACGGCGGAAAGGAAAACGTCGACTCAGGATACAGATTACAACTCTATATAACAATCGCCAAAAAATCAACACGTGTAGGAGAACACGTTCCCTTGTTCCCCCAGATCGACATGAGGCAGGCGTTATGCTGCGTGCATGGGGTCCCCATAGGGTTAAGCGGCGCCGAGTTCGTCCTTCAAACTGCAAGCTTTGACGAGGCGCAGGGTGGAGGCTTCGGGAAGAAAAGCACATCCTAGAGGAACAGTGCTGCCCATTGTTCGTCCACGTAAGTCCCGTATTGTACTCATCCATTGAGCGGTATGAAATATGTAATAGAGCAAGCGAAGGAGTCAGGGACGCCGGTCATGGTGGACGTTGTTGTCCAAGAATGGCAGGCCGGATCGTTCCGCAATCAACAGGAGGGCGGAATACGATTTTGGACTTGCTGTCGTTCTATGGCGGACATGGACCCAAATTCTCCGAATCCTGTGCTGAAATGCGTCAAACGCGAGGCAAGACCAGTGACTTTGCATCGATAGCTGGTGAGGAGTCCTCTCCATCCGCAGCTCAATGTCAACGGACATGAGTTCATCATGATATCAATTTCATATGAGGGCCGCCTACACAGTAGTGCACAATCTCGTCAATGAACGGATCACACTTCAATGTAGAGGGTAACAGCTTCAAGTTGCGATGGATCGAGGGCAAAGGACGTCTATGGACTTCATTCTAGATACATGCATGTCTCTCGAAGGTTACTAACAACTGCAACGGAACCTCTGTCCGACAACCAAGAAAAGATATTTTCATCTAAAGATCAGGCAAGATCAGCACATTGAAGACGCTAGCAAGGTCATACTGTATCCTTACCAGCAACAAAAATTGACAAGATAGGTTCAAAGAATCAAGGAGTGAAGAAAGCTATGAGTTAATTGCCATTTATTGCTGAGTGCTTGTCCTTTTTGTTTTTCAACTTCTTGGTAGCCGCGTGCCGATCGGACTGGCCATTGGAAGAGGTCGACGCTAGGAAATAGTGGCCTTATTCAGCGTAAGATGGACAAATGAACAAGTGGGCACGTACACGTAGGAGCAGAGAAGCTATTTTCCTCCCTGAACTTCGCGATCGAACCCTGTTCTAAGCCGAGCCCCCGTTCCAACGCCCTGAAGACGTCACCTTCTTCCAAACCGGCAGGCAACGGACTGCGGCCTTCACTGGATGGATCCGCGCGGAGCTGTTCTCGAGTGGAATTGATGAGGACGGTCGTCTCGAGCCCAAGAATGCGGGCCTCATCGAGGGTAAGGGGTGTATCACGCTCACATAGCTGAGCATATAGCGGGATGAGGTGCCTGGCGTCGACTTTGTATTTTTGGTAGAGCGCCATCTTCTGGACTAAATCCAAGTCCGGTTTTTTCTGGAGCTCGCGGACGGCCAGATCCTTGACCTCGTTGAATTCCCATTTGTCGGCAAGGTTGAGTATGACATTCCAATCTTCGATAGTAGTATCGTAAAGAGAGTACTTCCTATCAATGGAAAAGAACGCGTCAGTATGAATACACGCGAGCAGAGAAGGATCAAGACGAACGGGTTGTAAAAAACCCAGAGCAGTCTCTCAAACTCATCAGGGGAAACATCCTCCAAAACAATAGGATCGCTGTCGTTGGTACCCTCTCGCACTTCGCCCGGCGAAGCAGGGTTCAGCTTCCTGCAGAACACCTGCGATTCTCTCGAAAAGAAATAGCTATGGACACGGAAGAGTGTCCGCCCTGCCTATACAAGACGAGCCAGAGAAGGACTCATCAGCAATCTAACGACCAAAGAAACATGTATGAGTGGCTACATACGAGGACATGCAGATCTGCCGCATCGATGTAATACCTTGGATGATGGTTAGGAACGGAGATGCTGTCGTGACGCGTTTGTGACATGTTGCTGGGGCGCAAAGGATGAAATTCCAATTGAATCTGCAGGAGAGGCAAGGAAGTAGCAGGACGATACTTGTGAGGTCAAGGTTGAAAATGAGGAGGACATCGCTTCGAGAGCAGGACTAATATAAAAGATAAATTCTTCGATACCCTTCTCGTTCCGAGGACCGATCCTCCAACACGTGTTGAGTGCATTGTTCTCTCTTTACGCCTCAAGGCAGGATATGAGCCTTCTATGGGCGCTTACAAGGGTGCTTTTGGTTCTATTAAGGCCTATTTAGGTCGAGAAAGCGGATGTAGTCAAGATAGGTCAAGGTGAGGTACGTCGACTTCAAAATAAGAGAAGTCGGTGTCACCCATGCTTTCTCGTTGAATTGAAATTCTGTAAATGCTGCACTGAGGCGGAGAAAAGACGGACATGTGGACGTCGAGAAGACGGAGTCCACTAACGTGTACTGTGATAGAACACTTGAAGGAAAGGAACGAAAACGATAAATCATTTTGGTTGAAAATTGGACTTGTAAGTTTGCGATGCTGTGATCCAGGGTTTGCGAAACGGATTCTGTAACTTCACGAAGGTCGACAAGCATTGTCAGTTGGTGGAATCAAAGATACGTCCTTGTCATAGCTTCTCCTTCGCGACCTTTTCGCGTGATGCATTCTTTGAAAAGGTGTCTTCAAAGATCTCGAAGGTCGCGTGTCCGAGGACCGCGAATATGACTCTATCGAAAGAGCGTCCGAATCTTGCATCGGGACCAACCAACAGCTCCTTCCAAATATCAGCAACGACCTCAACCTTGTTCCTGAAGACCCCTGTTCCAAAACTACCCAAGACTAAGTTTCTCACTCCTCTCTTTTCGAAGAGATACAAGATTCGACCCATGCGCTCTTTCATAGCCTCTTCGAGCTGGCCTTCGTCCGCAGAGTTCCGTTCTCGGAGGTATCTCCTGACAACTCCTGCATTGACGGCTGCGCTAGAGACAATATCCACCTCGATGGGAGGCAACCAGTCGCCCTTGTCAGAGCGAAAGAATAGGACGCGTGGGATGTAGAGCATTGCGTGGCTGTAGTATCCTTCCTTGGGGTCTTTCCTGTGTGACTGGAAAAATGGTTGCCCGATTTTGCTCATCAAAGCAGGATATATCGTCGATGACCTAGCAATTGACTCTTCCTAAATGAGAAAACAAGTATGTAGTTGAGGAACTTCTGATCCACGTTCGACGGTGATGGAATCTTACCTGAGCTTGTGCTCCTCTCATGAAGCCTCCACCAGGGTTCTTGGCCGATGCAAAATTCAACACGCCAACCCTCTGATCTTCTATGTTGCTTGACGTCAAGAGCTCCTTGAGACGACGTGCCCCGACAAGCGTGGAGCACTCGGACACCGTTATGTGAAGAGTGGTGGCGGAAAGTGTTGATCCAACATCACCGGTAGTTGTATCGTTTGACGACCAGTGGGAGAGCTCAGAGTCTGCACGAAAGAGAACCATGTTCTCAATAGCATAGTCTATCGACTCTTTGAGACCGAAGGTCGTGTCGCCTATCTCGAAACTCCCATCCTCGACTGCTTTGAGAGTCGTCGAAGCAATGTCCTTCAGCGAAACTTTGGCGCCTTTTGTGGTGCCTGAGCGTTTGTTTTTGCTGCTACCACGACCACCTTCCATTGCAATCTTTCTGGAATCAACAATCAACTTCACAAGAATTGAATGTTATGAGAAAAATGCTCCATGGAGGACTCACCTAGCTGAAATTAAAGGGCTGTATCGCGAGACGGAAAAGCAAGAGCAAGTTCTTTGATGTCCTGTGTTCTGATCCGGGCATTCATAAATAAGGACGATCTGCGTTTCACAACTATCAATCGGATCGGCTCACCAGTGATTCGATGAGGATCTATCTTGACTCTCTTGCAGTGTATTCTTGGTGAGTCATAGATGGTCATAACGCGTCATGACATCGCCTAACATTGCAAAGTGAAATCCAGGATTGCTCTGCTCGTGGCTGTTCAGGGCAGTGAATCCAGTTAGTCTGGGAAATTGGATCCAAAGATCAGTGGCTGGCCAGATAGTCCGTAATCCAGGACTCAGAAAATGTAGGGTGGAGATAACACAAATCCCGTACAATTCTATTCGTGGGGTTCATGATGGGGGTAGAAAGGCAAAACGTCGAATCGGATTTTCGCGAGTTGGCAGTTGACGTTCACGTGATATTTAATTAGCCCCTAGAGCCACTCGTCTTTCAACGGCTCAAACGATTGATCGTTACAGTTCAGGAGCTGCCATTGAAGGGAAAACGTAAAAATGGGTGTATTCGTATAGCGACAGGGATGTGTGAGATAGAGTATCGAGAAATCAAAGAAAGAGAGGCCCAGATCTAGAGGATACATATCGCATTGAAAAGAAAAGAAACATTGTCCACGCGACGCCGACAAGACAAAGGACAGTCCTTTGAGGCAAGAGAACGATAGCACCAACCAACCTGCCGTCCGACTTAGTAATGACTGCATATGTAGGAACAGCGAAAGCTCGATCACCAACCCTCACTTCGCCTTCCCCAGTTTCAAACTGCCCAGGAATTTTTTGAGTGAATTCGACCTCTTCGGCACCTGCAATTAAAATTTATCCGGTCATTAGACGAGCAAAACCTAAGTCTAGATAAATGTGTTACATTACCAGCATTTCCACCATTCACCCCAGGTCCACAAGAAAAATAATTATCGTACACAAATGCGTCTCTCGTGCTCGTACTCCTCGGCTCTGACCTTGCCATCTGGCGAGGGAATGTCTTGTCGGAGCTCCTGGTGCTATGAGCCAGCAGCAGCGGGCTAATTGGCACCCGACGAAGGCGCTACAAAAATAAAAGAAGGCATCAGCATTAAAGCAGGAAGAAAACATATAAGTGGAGTACCGATCCACCTGTAGTCAATTTCGACCTATCAACACCAAGGAACTTGCAGACCGTCTTGATGGCAAGCTCCTTCTCTAGAACAGAGCTGGGAGAGTGGGCGCGGAGATACTCACGCATTCTCCAGACCAGCAGGGCAGTCTTCATGCCAAGGATCTCGGTCTCCTCGTCAGTGGGACCATTGTCCCGTACGCACAGGGAGGCATAGAGGGGGACTACATAGATAGGCTCGGCGCGATACAACAGATATAGATATAGGCGTCTGACGACGGAGAGGCCTGATAAGTCGATGTGCCTTACAGCGAGATTCCGAACTTGCGTGAAGTCCCATTCGCAGGCAATCTTGAGGATTCCGACCCACTCTTCAGAAGTCGCCTCGTAGACCGAATACAAACTACGGCGTAGGTGCATAAGAATCCATGTAGTGATGGAAGACAGTATATGAGCCACTCACGGATTGTAGAACACCCAAAGTAACTTTGCCCAGTCTCTTGGATCCCCATTCTCTATATCGACAGGGCATGTATCGGCAGAGCCGCGTCGGACGTTGTTCAGGGCCACAGGCTCCCTCAGAATCTCGCGGAACCTTGAGGAGTCTCTGTCGAAGAAATATGAATGGGCTCGGAAAAGGATGTTGCCAACCTACAGAGTTATCAAATCAAATTCACAGTGCAACAAAGGAATGGGGTGACGTACTTTAAGATACAAATCTCCTCCAGGAATGTAATATTCGCCATGGCGTTCAAGGGGCTGATTCGACATGTTGGGAAGGATTTACGCAGTGAGAATCAGCGGAGGAATTAGGCACAGGTGATAGGAAAGGACTGGCTTCGAAAAGACTGCTTGGAATGCCCGTAGATTTGCGCGACAGCCAAGCGTAACGGCCCCGTTTATATATTTGAGGACTCAGGAGAGAGCGAGCGCCCACGCATCGTCGACCCTTGGTCGCCACGTCTCGTCCTTGTTCTTGAGTCACCTAAGCCCATGCGAACGAGAATCCCATATCGCCCAGGCGCCCATTCATAGGGGAGGACGAGCCCCAGTACTGACTGCCGACGCAGCTTGAATACAAAGGAATGGAGACACGCATCATCCAAGAAGACAAGGAACAACGCCAGGTGGTCGATGAACGCCTTGGAAAATAACTCGTGTCAAAGCGTCAACAATCAAGAAGAGGAGCGGGCTTACCCTTCTCGATGTACGAGTGGAGGAAGAATACACCACGAGGAGGAAAAAGGACGTCCTTCGCTTTCCAGAAAGAATCCGAGCACAAAAAAGACAACAAAGGCGCAGCTGCTCGTGTGGATGCTGGGTGCACGCTCTCGGTCAACCTCCAGAACTTCGCAGGGCACTCAATTAGGCACGAGCTCGAGATTCTCCAAGCGATGTCCAATCAACCAATTATCGAAGAATCAGAAGCCTCAGTCCCAATTATTTGAATTAATAATGAAAGAACAAGAACGAATGCACATGGCATGAGTGCCTAACAAAACTCCGCGGCACTAGAATTTCAAGGCGCAGGCATACGTACTCTGTGAGCGGCGACGACCAAGAGCATTCAGCAGTTTGTAATTACCAACTTCATTCGAGACCCAAAGAATATGACATTGGTCAAACGGCCACGTTAGCGAGCGCGAATATTACACACCAAAAATACTCTTTATTTGAGCATCAAACCAATGCCTGGTTGACCTGCTCAAAGAACTTCTTCTCCCCATCCTTCCCCGCCCCATCAGGCACCTCATACCCCTCGAGCCCGAACATCCTGCTCCCCTCTTTGCCACTCAGGATATCATCCGGCGTGCCACGTCCGACGAAGAATGATTCGCCTTCGCCTCCTGGAAAGTCTCTGTTTGAGTGGACAAAGCAACAGTCAGAATAGGGTGTTGGCGAAAGGGGAGATTGAAGGACATACGGAGGCGGCAGCCCAGCTAAGAAATTGACGCATTGGTCCCGCATGTAGTTCGCACTGTATACCATGAGCATCAGACAAAAGGAGGTCTTGAGAAATACGCACTTGTGCACCGTCAGCGGCACAGCAGGGATATACAGCACCGACGAATCGCCCTTGCCTCCATGGTTCGCTTCCACAGCATGGACGACATCGCAATGCCCTTTCATCAAAAAAGCACGAACGGCATTGAGAATTGCGCTCTGAAGAAATCGAAGCAAAGGACAGACGCACAATAAACCTGATCCCCCGGCTCAACCCTCGGCACGCTCACCATCGTCTTCTCCAGCCTCAGATGCGGGTGCGTAAGCTCATTCAATTCCTGTGTCTTGCCGATGGAGCTCCCAGGAAACGTCGAGCTCTCCAAATCCGGGACCCAATCTTCCGCCTTCAGTGATATCGGGCCATCTTTGAGAAGCATTAGCTTGAGTGAGGAAGGCTTGAGAGACAAGGAAGAACCGGGGACGTGCCTGGGTTGACGGGGCGGAAGAAAGGTCTTAACATGATATACGCGCTCGCCAGCTTGAGCATCGGGAGGACCTTGAGCGTCCCCTCTCCTGGACCGGTGGAGGAGAGCGACGTCCAGCCTTGGAAGGCGCGGAAGATCGAGCATGCGTTCCTATGCAATATCCTCGTCGTGAGCGTGTAGTCTTCACCTACCAGATGAAAAGCGGCTTACGGTGCGTTATACAAATCACACTTGCAGCCCACTCTCCGATCCACGTCGAACGGATCGTGCTCCCTCCAAGTCTTGCCATCCTCCCCTGGCTGTTGTAGAATACGTCCAAAGACGCCTCTGAGCCCGACATCTTCCCATCGCTCCAGCCCGCCGCCATCTACATGTGGGCCCAGAGTGAACTTCGTGTCACCTGGAAGGCGGATGCGCAGGCGGTCGAAGTAGGACAGAGGGTGGGCAAGAGACGCTTTCGTCTCTCCTGAAGCAGCAGCACTGTTAGCATCGTCGGAGTTGGCGTTTTGGTAGGCACAGGCTCACCGCTGGATTCGGAGGTGTGCCATAGGGAGAGCAGGAACTTGTGTGTCTTAATGATATTCCGATGCGTACGCGCCCGGGTCTGCGCTTTGGAGTTGTATATCTCGAAGACTTGGATGTTGTCCGGCGGGAACCCTAACAGGATGAAATTTCTGAGACAAAGGCAACGTTGCAGAGAGGGACAAGAATTGCAGACCTTTGACACGGTCCTTGTTAGCAGCGACGTAGTCTTTGATACTCTGCTTCCACGCGAGTGCATCCTACGAGTTCAAGAACAGGGAGGTAAAACATGTTAGACCATATGAACTACAGATTAGAAAGGCAAAAAATGCGAAATCACTGACCTCAGAAGGGACAGCCCCAGTAACAACGACAGCCC
>NHYE01000251.1:0-39722 GCA_002938385.1 Gymnopilus dilepis
TTTACACCAAGAGTTGGCTGTAACAACTTTTCTCACAGTTTTGCCCAAGGTTAAATGTAAAATTCAGATCAAATTCCGTCGAGTCATAAATGAGTTTCTTGAAGTTTATCGCTCAGTTTCGGATTTAACGCAGCTATCAAATAGTCCGGCCACAGGAGTGTGGACGCCATCAAGACCGAATCATGGCCATTTCCGGGTGTAAAAATAGATCAAAATGTGAATTATCTAGTATTTTGGATAAATCAGAGACGAATTATGGCGCCAAAAGAATTTAACATACAACTCCCTGGAGCAAAATTACATCGGCTTGAGCGAGTTTCGCCCTCTGAAGTCACCCATTTGCGCTTGGGGACGTCATTGACTCAACAGGGGCTGTTGTCACAAATCGGTCACCCAAAAAGTCACTATCCACGTGATATCGGCACTTCGGCGAATTTTGAAGTCATCACACGAGTGACCAAGCAATTTAAAGTGACATTTTCTTGCGAAGGACCAAGGACGTCAAGGAAAAGTTCCAAGTCTATGGAAGGCGTCGATTGCACCGAGCGTGGCCTTGGTATATTGTTCTTTACCAATTTTCCGCTCACAAAACCTCTCCGGTTGTGGGCAAAGTCTTCAAATTTGTCTGCCAAACAGCTATATTTGAGCTTATTTACACTGAAAGGTGCCGCCTCAATCATATCTGTGCGAAATTGAACCGCGGACTCCTGGCGCTTCGTAATATACGAAAGTCGGTCAGCGGGCCGCAACACCAGCTTTATTCTGTCCTTCGTGGTATCTTTTTTGCGGTCCCACTTCCGACAACCCTCCAGATCGTCATGTCAAAGATTTTAGGTCGAAATACGAAAGCGGCTTGGTCGTGTCAAGTTGAAGAGGAGATTGAGGTCTCTATGTAATCCTATGTTACGCCAATTTCACGACTACGGTCTCGTTCGGAGCGACGGATACGACATGTGCCCGGGCTGCACATCTCCTATGCATATTCATGTCTGGCGGCAAATCTGATATGAACGCGGGAGTTCGGAGATGGGTCAATCGAGTTCATTAGATTCTTCACGGCCATAAGCTCTATCGGTGCCCCGATATCGATCAGATTGCTCAAGCACGACGCGGCTCTATCTTATTCTCGATCACCAGCTAAGGCAAATGTATCAGTTGGAATTTGTCTGCCAAACAAGCTCTTGCTTTGGATCAGCCGACGGCTGCGCTTTTCCTTTTCCATCTTTTTGTTCCTGGCTCGAATCCATTTCTGCCTCCAAGGTACAGAATCTCGTGAAGCGCGCGAGACAATCCGCCGGCTACTGATTTGGGGTCAATACTGATTGGTCCTTTGGTCCGGAGCTAAGGCGATTGAACTGGGGACCCTGCGTATGGCCTCAAGATAGTCGTCCTGAAACCGAAGAAGGACCGATGCATTACTCAAGAATTACTCAAGTGTCGAACAGCGACCCTTCAAAGCCGTAGGTCATTTCTATCAGTTGACCTCTGGAGATAGCTAATTGTAGTTTAATTTCGACAAGACCCTCTCACTGTGCCACGGTTTTCGAGCTTCAGCTCTGGCCTCCGGACTTTCAACCTTAAAATTTGTTAAGGGTCTTTCTGGAATGAGGAGATGGGATTATAAGATTTGTAGCGGAGAGAATTTGAGCGAAGCGTTATAACCGTGCGTGCACTAGCTATCTATAATCTTTCTTTCATTCTAACCCACACATCCCTACTCCAAGGTGCCTATGGAAAAAGACGAGAAAAGCGATGTGTCCCTTTCATCTGACAAGGAAAAGGGTGACCAAATACTCTCCTACACTGAACAGTCAAGTCCTTCCGATTCAGTCCACCAAGTCCCAACAGATCCTTCGACCAACGAATTCTTTTTCTTTCCAATACCCAAAAGCCTCCGACATGACCCTCAAAGGCCCTTTGATTTTCGTTGGTCAAGGGTCTTCGTGTACACTTTCTCTACTACCTTTCGTAAGTTCTTTCGCATTGATCGCTATCTTTATCGATCTCATCCTCCACTTCAGTCACCGGAAACCTGTATTACTGTCAGCCGCTCCTGAGTATGTCGCCTGCTGTCGTACTCCATCGCAGTGCTGAAGAGTCCTTCAAGTTGAAATGGCGAAGTCTTTTGACGTTTCCTACGAACGTGTCTCAAGGTACCCGCCCCAATCTTGGTTTTATGACGAGCTTGCTAATTATAATGATCTCATATTTGACGATTGTTTTCCCCAGAATTCCAACATGTGTTCAAGCAGGGTAAGTCGTTTCCTTATCACCTGTGCCGCCACTTGACGGATTTACCTAATGTCATTTTAGATATGCCGTCGGCCTCTTTTTGCTCTGCCCTCTTGGAGATATTTTCCGGCGGCGACAGCTCGTTTTGGGTCTCGTGTTCCTTACCACCTTCTTGACGATCGGGCTTACAGTGACGCGAAACGTGGTCGTCTTCGAAGTCCTGTCCTTGATCATAGGATTGGCGAATGTCGCCCCGCAGATCCTTATCCCGCTGGTCTCAGAAACAGCACCCAAGGAGATACGCGGATTTGCATTCTCTGTTGTGCTCAGTGGATTGATGTTCGGTATTCTCTTGGCCAGGGTGGTTGCCGGGATTATCGGCCAGTTCGCTTTATGGCGTACAGTCTATTATACCGCAGTTGGTATCCAGGCCGTGGTCCTGGTCGGTTTATACTTTACACTGCCGGATCACCTGCCCAAAGCCGCTACAATTCCCTATTGGAAGGTTCATTGGACGATGCTTGTGCTAGCCGTGACTGAGCCTGCAGCAGTACAAAGTATAATCCTGAATCTCGGGGCCAGCGCTGCCTTTGCGTATTACTGGGTCACTTTGACGTTCCTGTTGGGTGGTCCACCTTACCATTATTCGACGTAAGCTCAGAGTTTCATCCCATGAGAGAGATTGGCTCATCATCAATCAGGCTTGTGATAGGCTTATTTGGTCTCATCGGAATGGCTGGCGTAGCCGCCGGTCCACTGAGTGGACGCTTCGTTGATCGGTTGACCCCTTGGCATGCTAATCTCTTATCTGTAATATTTCTGCTCGCTTTCTCCGGTGTCCAAGTTGCCGCAGGTGGAATCAACATATCAGCCGTTATTATCTCGTGCTTTGGATTAGACGCGTTTCAGCAGATTCAGAACGTCGCTATTCCGAACCAATTGTTCAGGTGCTGGTTTACACGAACTCCTGTCTTCATACCATCATATTTACCCATCATTAGCATCTCGATGACAGCCATATCTCGCCTGAACGCATTGTATATGGTTTCTGTGAGTGACGAGCGACTCATCCATGAACAGCAATTGAAGATATTCCAGTACTACGTAGGCCAGATGATCGGGACGACGGTCGGCGCTCAATTATTTGTGCAATATGGCTGGAGAGCATCCGCTCTTTTTGGACTGTCGTTGTATGTCATGCAAGTCGCAGTTCTCCTGCTCAGAGGTCCACATTGCGCCCGAAAAACCTGGTTCGGATATGAAGGCGGAATTGGAATCCATGCAAACGACATAGTAGCAAGGGAAAATTCCGTGCAAGAATCGAAGTCGAGTCAATCAGTATAAAAGAATATCGTATGTCTTGACCTTCCACATGCAGTGCTCAATTGAGCGCTCACCGTATACGATACAGGCATTAGTATTACCGTCCGCCCCAACATCAGATGGTGCCGTATTGTGACATTTGCGTCGGAAAAATGACAAGTTGTAAAAGGTCTTCAAGAAACACGCAGCCAAGGCCACGGATTATCCGCATAGACAGATCCAGATAGAGTTTTTGCATCCTACAATCTCCCAAATTGAATCTATGTTTTCCAATCTTCCCATCGGCCATGATTGTATGTTGAAGAGATAAGATTAGAGTTTATTTTGAGCTGTTTTATCAAAAGGGCGTCGCCCCTCCACGTTGTTCCGGCCTCAGGTCCCTCTCATCCGTACCACCAACGACTCATGCCCCCGCGTTCTAATGTTCCTTCAAGAGGCTCCTTTGGCCCGCCCAATGACACCGCAACATACAAAGATCTTCTCCTCTTTGAAGAGCGTCTCAAGACGAATGCGGCCAACTTGCAGAAGCGGAAATCACGGTATCAGCGTGCGTAGAGACTTTCTTACTATGAACGCGGGGTTGATTGGATTTCATACAGTATTCCTGCTCAATCTCCTTCTCGTCATAGCATTCCTTCTTGTAGAAGTGCTATTGCCTCCCCATATATCGCTTTTGTCGATACCCTACGCAATGTTGCTGCACTGGCTCCTGCCAGATTTCTACCCGACAGACAAGGACGTCTTGTTGCACCCATACGTTGCGAGTGGCCTTCTTTTTGTGAGTGTCACTACGCTTGTTCTCTTCTTTGCAAGTGGGATGTACTCGGAAAAGATTGCGTACGCCAACAAGTAAGCGTACGGCGGTAGCCCGGAGGACTGTCCGACTAAACGTTGCCCTTTTCAAGATACGTCCCTCACGCTAATCGTGCTCTGCGGAATTTCAACATGTATTTGAATGTCCGGAAACCTCCCTTGCGGTCAAAATTCTACTGGAACCCCTTGACATTCTTCTTTCCTCGGCCGAATGAGCACGCCCAATCCTCGAGGTCGAGGTCTCCTTCACCGACTTCTCGCAATAGGCCGCGATCGGCCTCAACGACACGGCCGATCCAAACAATCCCCCCATCGACGAATCCTCGTGGAGAACTCATATTTTCTTCTCGAGTCGACAAGACCTTCCGTGAATCTTATGAGCGATACCGGGCCGCCTTTGAAAGAAGGAGAGAGGAGAAATTGTACAACGAGCTGCGACGAAAATGGTATGGAAAGCTGATGTTCTGGAAACGTCCGCCAAGTCAACCCTCACCAGGAAATGGAGGCGCAGGAGTGGCACCTCCCTCAAGAACACCATCCAATGCCTCCTCTCGCGGAAGAGGTTCTAGAAGCGGCACCCCTCCCTCGACGCCGAGTATTTCGAGTGGCGGGCCCATCATGATGAAGCAACGTGACAGAAGTCGCACACCATTGCGCTCTAGCTTGTCGACGAAGGACTCTGTTTTACGTGGACAGCGTGATTCCATGGATGAAGTCGATATGCGGACGATCGTCTTAGAGAAGAGTGTCATGATGAATTCGGGATACCAGTCATAAATCCTCCTTATTGCGGTTTGTAACACTATTGATTACGCTCGTTTGCATCCGAGTCTGGCTCATAAATTAATCATTGGAATTTCGTCCTTCGAAGTGTCGACGTTTAGACGAATGGACTCGCTCCCTATGCCAATAACATCGGTCAAGCACTGTTGCCCTCTGGTACAGACAGAATCACATCGGTCCTGACCTGCTCGGAATTTTTCAGCCACATTGTGCTTCAAAATGCCAATACTTATATGACAAGAAAGTGGTACTCTGCCAAGAAGCTGGTCGTGAGTTCAGTTTTCTTTGTCTCCCCCGCCTTCTTAAAAACTGAGACTTGTTTAGCGGGCCACCACAAAGTGTGGCAGTCCGATGCTTTTACACAGTGCTTGTATTTTCCAGAGTTGCTTCATGAGAAGCATGGCAAGTGGTCAGTGCCTTCTCAAAGCTAAAGCGCGTTGTTCTAGAGAAATGGCTAAGAAATGTCGTTGAGGTTCAAGTAATCACATCTCGGGATTTGCCAGCCGGCTGAGTTTAAAGAACTCCGCAACAACTCCGACCCAAAATTTTTAAATTTGATGCCAGTGTATCAACACTTGATGAGCCCTATGCCTTCAAGCTTCAAGTCATGAGCAGTGTACTTACCCTTGGATACTGAAACAGGTTCGCTGCTCGTCGCCAACCTGCGGTTGGCTCCTCACAGCTCACAAGGTTGATTCTCTAATGCTTGGTAATCATATACCGGGGTATGATTATCAAGCGTGAGGCAAGTGATGGAATTTATTATTAGTCTTCAGTCACATGCATCAAAGCAGTAACTGAACATCACATGCTTTCCTAATGACGAGATGTTGAGAAAGTTAGGCAAAATCAAAACGAGGATGGGGTCGTTCAGAATTGACTAAAATACCCGAAGTTTTACTTACGTAAAAGCATCGGAATCCGGTTACATAGTCCTCTGTGGAAGAGTGAGGTTAGGGTTAGGACGTCGTTCGCCTGACTCGAGCTGTTCGTGGAAGACTACCGGCTTCAAAGGACCCCTCAACACTCCGCTCTCGATGAATCCATTGCTGTCCTACCTCATGCGTGACTGTTTGTGTCTGCATATCACGACGAGGACGGGATGCTCTCCAGGCGGCCCTATACCACGAATATTATACCACCACGCGACTTGTGGCGTTATAGTCTGAATGCTTTTAGATCTCCATCCTGTGGCCGCCCACGTTCTCAGTAATGATTGGACATCAATGAAATGACAAATCCAGGAGAGGGTTTGCTCCCATGAGCAAGTTCAGATTCTTAGCAAGTTGTTTTTTTCTGACAAAGACAATTCATCCTCAGATTCTCCTCGGCCCTTTCCAGAGATATCAGACTGCGAAAACATATCGATTCTTCACTTGTTCTATGGAGGAAATCCCCATTACTATCTTTTCCATCTAACGAAGGCTTCAAAATCAGAAAAAAAAAAGAGAAACAGGTATTGTCAATGCATCTTGAAGCTTGAGTCCTTGGGGATCCGTTGATGTGGCTATTTTGACACCCACCGGGTCACGTAGGGGAATCTGGGGGTCGCTCCATCTCGCTTCTTGTGGAGGAAATTTGCTAGCCCTCATCCTGGCGGAGACGCCAAGCAAGGTCGCCCTAACCGCCCTCCTTTCCTCGGCTGTCCATGAAATTACCCAGAGTCGTTGATTATCTGTCAGAAGCTTCCATGCGACCTTTTTTGGACACAAGCTTTTAGCGGCTGACATTAACTTACCTCGAGGCTCGAGCGGCATATCCTTACCGCTACCTCTAATAAAATGGCTTGGTGGGTCCCTATGGGTGAGCACGTACTCTTTTGTGCGCTTGTGCAAAATCTCCCTTGACTCTTTTGATTAAGACTCTGGCCAACATCTGCAGCTGACAGGAACAGTTGTGTGCATCACGATCCGCTATGCTTCTTGATGGGAATACGAATGCAGGTCTCTTCCGGCCTAGAATCAATTAAGCTTATCGCAATTCACCCTTCGCCCAGTACGTCGTGATGCTTGTTTCTATACGACTAATGTGCTTCGCCGACTTCTTCCCCTAGTAAGCTTCTGTGGTGGCTCGATCGTGCGCCGCAGATTGCGTTTTTATCTGGTACCTTTACCCGCCGTAAACGAACAGTCAGTGGGCCAAGAATATTGACGGCTATGTGCATCCTCAGAGTCAGGAAATGCGGCACGCAGATCAATGAGCCTGGTTAATGGCCGAAGACGGTCCTTGCATCGACCATGAAGCGTCGCATACCGTTTCTGAGATGATGTAAAGCAATATGAGAAGCCAGCACCTGGCCCTTCGCTTAGCCATTTACGTCCGTTTCGACTCATGGATGCGGTTCTTACCCAGGGGTAGAAAGCACGGTCCTGCTACGGACTAGAGCAAGCGGCGGCATGGCTGGTTGTCTTCCAGCAGGGTATAGACGACGGTCAGCCCTGTGGCTGCCCGCTGACCCTGGACTGCACAGGCCGCAGGCCGTCTTTTCCGCTGCAGAAGAATCCCGTCTTAACTCATGGATCGAAAATAGAAGGAGGATGGCGACTATGCACTCCACTGTTCCTCACAAACTCGCTTCTGTCGCCGCTGACCCCCAAGCTTTGAGGAGTACCGCACGTGCGCACTCCTTCTCTATGTAACAAGCGAGTCTTCTTGCAACAGGTCTCATCCTTGTATACCTTCCGATGTAGGCGTCGGTTTCAGAAGTGCGTGTCATTTCACATGTTGAGCCTGGCAACTTCTACCTTCAAGTTGGTGGGATGGACGTGGATTCTATCGACGAACGAATAACACTCTTCAATTAGCTGGTTTCACCAATATTGGTCAATAGTCTCTAGCAGGAGAGCAGGAGAACAAGGAAGCAACATCTGACTCAGTAGATATGGCTTGCCGTGGTCTGAGCAATGGATATGTTCGGTGGCGCACCAGCATCTGATTGGGATCACGAGTTGCTGTTAACGAGTTGTTTCCCGTCCTGGAATGCATGACGAGCCCAGGTAAGAGATATGTACGAGCGACCAGAGGACACTTCCCTGTGACTCTCCGTCTCGCAGCAAAAGACTATCATTACCCTTCGGCAGAGGCTAACTTTATAAATAAATAAGGCACACGAGGAAGTAATTGTCAACCGATTCGATCTTACGCCAACTGCAACTCCCGCATTTCCTACCTTCGCTTCTGGTAGCCTAATCACTTCGATATATAAGAAGTCCACCTTGTTTTTCCTACGCCTAAATAACCCCCCTGCATCCTCATCCTCCTTCACCCTCCCTCATCGCGCATGTCATGTCGGAGGCAAGCATCTCCGTAACGGTCCCGGACGTCGTAAATCAGCAGCAGAGCTTCGAGAGCGAAAAATGTGCCATTGCCCATTCAACAGTACAGGACCTTGAAACGGTTCTCGTGGAGACGCCGTCCTACGACAGTGGTAAGGAGGCTTGGTTGACCATAGTTGGGGCGTACGTCGTCCTCGATGCCAATTCGATATATTCTCAACCGCGCTGATCTGGAACACAAGTTGGATGGTACAATTCTGCACATACGGGTTTGTACCTGGCTTTTTCGTTATTGTAACGGCCTATACTCACATGATCAAAGTTACGTATCTGCATTCGGCATCTACCAGGATTATTACACGAGAATTTTTCTGAGCCAGGAGAGCCCATCCGACATTAGGTGAGTGGATGCCAATAGCGCTGGTCTGCGTCATGTTTACGATTTTTATTTTACTGTGTTTAGTTGGATTGGTAGTTTTCAGCTATTCATGCAATACATCCCCGGTTTCATCATCGGAAGAGCGTTTGACGCGGGATATTTGTGGGTATCATGTCACCTGCTTATCTGAAGACGTTCACATCTAACCTGTATCAGTCATTACATGACTGCCCTTGGCACTTTTCTGCAAATCACGTCTATGTTCATGCTCTCACTGGCACGTCCGCACAAGTATTTTGAGGTGCGTTCCATTTGCGAAAATTTTTCACGATGTAAAGAAAATCTAAACGTCATGTATTTCCGCGAGGTGTAGGTGTTCCTGGCGCAGGCAGTCGGAATGGGACTTGGCCAATCGCTCCTTTTTCTGCCGTCACTTACAATCATCGGTCACCACTTCAGACGTCGCCGAGCCCTTGCCACGGGGATAGCGGTTTCCGTAAGCTTAATTTTGTCAGCTTTTGCACCTGCCAATGACGGTTTACGACAGGGAGCTTCGTTCGGCGGAATGGTTTGGCCCATTCTGTTGAACGAACTTAGCCAGAAAATCTCGTTCCCCAATGCTATTCGGACAACTGCGGCCCTGTGCGGTCTTATGCTCCTCGTATCAATTTTTCTGATGAAAACAAGAGCAACGAGCGAAAGTAGCATTCCACGGAGGCCAGATCTGCGATTGATACTTCAGGATTCGGCCTACCTTGTATCGATTGCTTCGTGCGTCAAATCTGAAGACCGTATAAACTGTTGGAATGGCTGACTTCGCTTTGACAGGGCTTTCTGTATAAATTTAGGGCTCTTCTTCCCATGTAAGCTGTAGCTTACGTTCCCTTCATGAATGTTCGTCAGCTGAATGACATTTCCAGATTTTTATCTTCAACTTTATGCCGTCAACCATAATATCACTGATAAACTAGCCTTCTATTCGGTGCTGCTCCCTTTTGAAGGGGTCAAATGACAGTCGCTAATATCTAAGCCCTCTAGCTCACAATTCTCAACGCAGGAAGCGCCTTAGGACGACTTTTGCCTAATTTCTTCGCGGATAGATTTGGAACGTATAATTTACTTCTTCCATGCCTGTTCATATCATCAGGACTCGCATTCACAATGTTTGCGATATCGAACTTCCCAGCTGTAGCCATTTTTGGCTTGCTTTTTGGCTTTTGGTCAGGATCGTGTATGTCTTTTGGATCTCTTCACAGTCGTTGTACAGTTCTGACACTTGTATAAATGCAGACATCTCCTTGATACCGTCCCTGTTGGCGCAGCTGAGCAATCACTCAATGGAACAAGGGTATGCCTTATTTCTCGGATTCTATTTGCGGCTGTCTGATTTGCCTCCAGAACGCGAATGGGAATCGCCTTCTCAGTTGTCGGAATTTCGATGCTAATAGGGACTCCAATTGAAGGGAGCTTGCTGAGCCAGCACGGCCGTGACTACACCTGGTCCATGTCAATAATTTTTTGTGGTGTAAGTCAGATGGAGCGTATGTGCAGACAATCTGCTGATTACAGAATAGACGATGGTTCTGTTAGGCGCCGTCGGGATGACGATCTCTAGGGCTTTATTTGTACATCAAGGTCGGGCTGCTGAGAGAGGGGGATACATTTAGGTTCAGCGAGTGCTGGCATTGAGTCGAACAGTCATGAGGAAAAGACTTGGCGTTCAAGTTAACTCAGTCAACTAAGTGTAAAGTTATGTGTGTGAAGGCGTTACTAGAGTTTTTTAATAATTCCAATGTATTACAATTTACAATATGTATTCACCGTATAGTATAGTACTTTTATCCATAAGAGCCACACATAGAGAAGTGATCACGATGGACCATGTTCTTCTGACCTTGGCTGAGTACTGGATTAGAGATAAGATAAGATAAGATAAGATAAGTAAGAGGTCGTCTGACCTCACAATTTCAGTCGCCGATGAC
This sequence comes from Gymnopilus dilepis, assembly GCA_002938385.1. Taxonomy (NCBI): domain Eukaryota; kingdom Fungi; phylum Basidiomycota; class Agaricomycetes; order Agaricales; family Galerinaceae; genus Gymnopilus; species Gymnopilus dilepis. The sequence goes on from NHYE01000251.1 coordinate 10,788, forward strand.
TCAAGTGATGTAGGGTCGGTCTTTGAAACCCAGCATGCCTCACAGCCATCACTCTCACTCAGGCCAGTTTTGCAAGCACGCTTCCGGACTACTAGAAGACGTCGTTCGTGAGGCTATACGCAAGGGCTTTCAGGTTTATGGATTGACAGAACACGTTCCTCGTTATCGGGAAGTTGATCTATACCCTGAAGAGGTAAATCCATCTTTTATGCTCGCCTAAAAGTTGCTGATGGCACAACAAGAGTCAACTTACGCTGGAGGCACTTTCAAATGAATTTGATAAATTCTTGGTGGAGGCGCATCGCCTCAAGTCAATCTATGCCGACCAAGTTGCTCTCCTAGTAGGGCTGGAGACCGAATATATTACGACTCTCGACCTTGAGAACCTCTCAAAGATGTTGGAACGGCTCGGCGAACGTGTGGAATACATCGTTGGGTCCGTTCACCACGTCAATGGAATCCCGATAGATTTCGACCTGCCTACTTATCAGATGGCCCTCTCCAGTTTTGCTGATGAAAAGGAGGAAGATCGTCAAGGAGCGTTCCTTTCGGCTTATTTCGATGCCCAATATGAACTCCTCAGACGCTTCAAGCCTGAGATCATTGGCCATTTTGACCTCTGCCGGCTTTATAAGCCTTCGCTTTGCTTTCGCAACTATCCCGATGTGTTCTCAAAAATTGAGCGGAATGTTCGTTACGCCGTGGAATATGGCGCTCTATTCGAACTCAATGCAGCGGCGCTCAGAAAAAAGTGGAAAACACCCTACCCAGCCGAAGATGTCATGAAGGTAAATCGGAGGTCGATCGGCGGTGCATTCCCTGAAGGCGGGACTGACATCAGTTTACTTTAGGTTATCATCGACCTCGGGGGCCGCTTTGCCCTATCCGATGACAGCCACGGACCGCATGCGGTCGGGCTCAATTACGACCGCCTACCTCATTATTTGCAGTCTGTGGGTGTTACTCAACTCTGGTATTTGCAACGAAGTACCGCGCCAAACGCTGCCGGGAGGAAAATTCAAGCTGTCAGACTTAGCGGAGATTGGTTAGACCACGACTTTTGGCGTCAAAGCGCTATGTGATTCTTCTGTTCTTTTTGATCTTCCCATGACGCATCGCATTATTAACTAGTGTACTTTCCACCACCCAGCCCCAACGGATCACAATACCTGTGCAGCCCGATAGTGACGGGTGGAGCTCGGGTGGTCTGCTCTGTAGGCATGCCGTTTCCTTGCCCCCTCCGTCCCCTTCATGTATTCACTTGACGTATTCTGTCATTCGCATCCCTTTCTTTGTGTATCCCCCATATTGTCCGAAAACGGGGTGACATGTTGAATGAGGGTATCTTCATCATTTGCCAGCATTTTGTTCATCTTTATGAAGCCTTCTAGTCTATGACAAGTATCTCTATACGTATGTTTTCTTTTTATGCCTAGACCCGATGTCGCCAAATTACGCATCAGATCTGCGGTAGACATAAGGGATTGTCCCGCTAGAGTTTAAGCATCCGCGAGCATCACATACGTATCTGACGTCGAAGATCGGGCTGTGATTGATTGCCTTGGTGCGCCTTTGCCTATCTCCCGAATGTCAGATCGACGTATTTTGTATACTTAGGTAATTCCGAAGAAGCACTCGACCCGGATCAGTCGTACCCTTAGCCGGCTAAGATATCATTAAGTACTTTCCGGAGACCCTGGACATCCGCTATTGAGGCTACCAAAGCTAGCTTTTTCAAGCTGTCGGCCGGAGAACGAAGGGCCGTGTCAAATTCGCGTCGTGGAATATACGGAGTAGAGATTTTTTCCTTAGATAGCGAAAATTGAGGAAATGAGGAGAATAATCTGCCATACGGACATTGCCAAAAACGTGACATCTACTCTGCGTTCAATTACCTCTCCACCTCGGAGTGTCGATGTGAACCCTGGAAGCGATGATGGTCAGGGTGGCCACGAACAATAATCAATTTAACCACAGAATTGCTGCCTCGCTTATTGGCTGGCATTGCTTCATTCCACCATTCAGATCTTGAAAAGCATTAGCGTAATCTCCTGTTTTCAGCTATCCTCTTTTGGGACGCCGAAGCTCTTTTGCTGCCCCGACGAGCACCGACCTCTCGGCTGTGTATTCCTGACAAATTCTTATCCATTCAACAACCTTTAAAACCTGACGAAAGTACGAGCATAGTATCTCCAGCATCCTTCACACTCTCTGCTCAGCATATAGCGGCTTTCGCAAGGTAAAGCAAATATTGAGCAAGTTTCAGAGTCCGTCGCTGACTACGAGCGCACCTCCTCCGATAGACGACCTCAAACTCTTTCGCCCGCAGTTATTATCCCGAAATGTGCTTCCGAGAAGTCCAATGCACGCGCCATGCTTGTGGCCATGATCACCCTCAATCGGAAAGACGGGTACGCCCCAGCTCGGTTCCCCTGTATTTATATTATCTCTCGGGGCGCTCATTCATTGAACCCCTTCCTGTCTCTTCTGCCTATATAGGTTGACTGTCGCTCCCCGAATTGTCGTTATAGCCAGTCCCATAATCCGTCTTGCTCGCCTGCAACATGCCCTCAGACTTGTAACCAATGGTACGTGAACCGCTGTGCGCCGAGGAGCTGAGCACTGACCTTACTCACTATCAAAGGCTCGGGAAGGCGAAGACTGTGGTTACCAACACATCACCTTCGAAGTGTAGCTTTTGTCAACGGGGATGAGTATGTATCCTCACTGAGCGTGTCGTACCTGGATAGCTGTAAAGCCGTCACCCTGGACCACCCGTCGAGTCAGTGGTCCCCGCCTCAACTCAGATGACAGATGTTTGTGTAACACCTTGTGCCATCGCCACTAATTTTCCCTTTTTCTCGCATTGTCACTGTAACAAATTCTCTGTTGTCTTGCTGTGAGCTTTCTGTTCCACTAGTTTACATTTAGAGCTTTATAAGTACATGTAATTAGTTGTAACTCACAATTCACTTTTACTTAGGCTGGGCCTTTTCAATTACATTCATGTTCGAGGAGTTTATGCGCGGTATTGATTTCCTACGAGCTGAACTTTGGGGCGACCTGTCACTCCCATTGTCTCATCATGAGGAAACGGAGTGCCCGGCGGTATGGGTGGTGTAAATGAATGAACTGACATTTTGGAGGATCTGATAGTCACCAGTTGCGGGCGTTCTCCATTGATACGAATGGACGCGGATATGCCAAGGCTGCGGAAAATAGACGTCTGTGTATAGGCCAGACATTAAAGTTTATAGCCGCCAATCGCACTATGCTCAGATGCCAACAGAGACGTAGCTGAAAAGGTTTCCGCATGGGCCTGCTGGGCAACACAATTTCAGTAAACCCCTGATGTAAGGCACTGAGGAAATTTTTCCTGCTTACAATACTGTGATACACATTCAGGAGTCGGCAAGCACGAGAAACGATCCATCTTTCATCGATCTGTCTATCGGCAGTAGCCACAGGCTTCAATGGGCCCCCACATGGCGGGGTGCCCTTGAGTGGGAATCGGTGGAGTGCCGACGATCAGGATCCGAGTTATTGCTGAGGCGGACATACCATCGGCGCTCCAGCGTACAAGGCTCAAAAATGGAACTTCAGTAGACTGGCAAGCCCCAGAGGCTCATCAACCAAAGTCACTTCCCAATCTAGCAGACCGACGACACTTCAAGATCCATCAGTCGCAACGAGAGGAATTCCCAGAGATCAGAAGGCCACTGGTCCGAGTCCCAAATTTAGCAGATGCAGGACACAGCAGCCGTCGGCCAGTCGACGGACAACATGAGCTTGTATGCAGTCATTTTCAAGGAATTAGGGGCTTCGTAAGAACAGTGACAGAGCTGACCTCCTCGAGGCACGGACATGTGGCAGCGCAAATTAACAGGTAGGCACCATGGTATATAGGCACACCGCAGAGTCCTCTTTGTGTATGAGTTCAGAGCCAAGCTAGATTCCGAGCGGGGTCGCATTTTATGAAGGAGGAAGAAAGAACTTTCAAGTTCAGAAGTCTTCGCATGTTGACGTTGGCTTTTCCGAAGTTGAACTAACGTCACGTGCAAGTGCGGTGGGCCTGCACGCGTCTCGAAGATTTGGCGCAAAAGTTCTGGACATCCTTCTCCTCCACCATCACCACGATTTCACGAAATCTCAACATTAATACGCGCTGATTGCATATACCTGCACAAATGGCTGATCTCTCGTCTCTTCTTCTCGCATCTCTCAATCCGGACACACGAAAACAAGCTGAGCAAAATTTGAGTGCTCTGAGCTCCCAGCCGGGCTTTTTGACACATCTCCTACGTTTGGTGCTGGAACCGTCACAAGATCGTGCAATCAGACTAGCAGGGAGCATATATCTGAAGAATATAACGAAGCTTCGATGGGAAGAGGTACGTGTCGTTTCAGATGGCACCCAGACGCGCCCTGATTGAATTATGTCTCCATCAATTCAGGATGTACAACCATTGGCCGAAGAGGATAAGGCTGCATTAAGGGCACAATTAGTGCCGGCTATGCTCGCCTTATCTGCTCCAGCAGACAAGGCAATACGCGCGCAGGTGGCCGAATCTGTGGCTCTGATCGCTGAACTAGACTTCCCTACGAAGTGGGACAATCTCATTGACGTACGTCATCGCCAATCGTACTGAAGATCTTCTTACGACCCATTATGCTTCTAGCAACTCGTAATGTCTCTATCGGAGACCGATTACAATGTAAACATCGGTGTACTGCAGACAGCACACTCGATTTTCCAGCAATGGCGAGCCCACGTCCGATCAGATCAGCTTTTCACCGAGATCAATTTCGTTCTGTCCAAGTTCATGTCACCATTCCTACAACTCTTCCGCCAGACTGCCAAGCTTCTTCTCGTCCAGCCTAGTCCTAACCCCGCGCTCACATCCTCACCCCAAAACTATGCCCTAGTCGCCCAGGCCATGGTCTTACTAGTTGAAATTTACCACGATTTCACATGCCAAGATCTTCCTCCAGACATCGAGGACAGTAACGAGGAGTTCTTTGGTCCTGGTACAGGATGGTTCCAAGCCTTCCTGCTATGGGACCCAGTCGAATTACGTGGTGATGTATGGCTATATCACACCCTTTCTCCGCTCAGTTCTCAACTGCTGTTTAGCCAGACGATGCCACACCCTCCCTGACGTCCCAAATCAAGACGGGTATTTTCGAGATCGCCGAGGTGAGACGAAACGCTGTAGCATGGCCATCTTGCGCCTTAACTTTTTCCAGCTATTCATTAAACTATATCCCGAACAACTTCAAAAAACGGCTTCTGTGGAAACCTTTGTACAAGCCGTGTGGACGTTAGTTGGTTCAAACAAACTGCCAGGAGTGGCAGATGATGCTGTTGGTGTTCCATTTCTCCGTCAACGGATGCATATCTAATTGAAGTCTATCTGTAGCTTGTATCTCAGTCGCTGCGTTTCCTGTCAACGGCCATCAGGTCAGGTTACTATAAGACGCTATTTTCTTCTCGTGAAACTATATCAGCGCTTGTAGAAGGCGTTGTAGTCCCGAATGTCGCTCTTAGGGAACATGACGTCGAGCAATTCGAAGATGACCCGTTGGAGTTTATCCGTTTGGATTTGGCAGTGTCTGCGGCGGGAACCGATTTGGCTACTCGCCGACAAGCTGCGGCAGATGTACTTCAAGCGCTGGTTGGCAGCGGGTACGAAGCGGAGGCCACGGACATCGTGGGCGCATGGATCAACAAGGGCCTCAAAGAGTACTCTGACAACAAGGAAGAAAACTGGAAGGCTAAGGATAGCGCCGTCTATCTGTTGACAGCGGTTGCGACCAGGGGCTCGACTGCGCAAGTAAGGCCAGTTCTCTGCACTATGCATTGCTTTTCATTTTAATCTGCCTCTTTTTAGCATGGAGTGACATCGACGAACGCTTTAGTCAATGTCGTCGAGTTTTTCTCCACTCATGTCTTCCAAGACCTCCAAGCAGCACCGGGAACAGTTCACCCAATTCTCCAGGTGGACGCTATTCGGTTCTTGCTCACTTTCCGAAATCAGGTACCATTTTTAGCAAACAGCTCTTTCCCAATCATCGTCTGCTGACCTGCGTTGATAGCTCACCAAGGAACAATTGCTCGCCGTTCTTCCTCTTCTTGCAGGCCATCTTCGTTCAGAAAATTATGTCACATACACGTACGCTGCAATTACCATCGACAGGATTTTATCCATTAAGAAAGGCAACCACCTGCTGTACGTCCTTCAACTTTCTCGTTTTGTCAAGAGAAGCTCACATCGGTCCCGCTCTTTGCAAAACAGATTCGCACAGGCTGACATTCGTGATTCTGCCCTCGAGTTGATAAATGCTCTTTTGACCAGAATTGAGGCTGCTCGCACGCCAGAGAAAGTAGCCGAGAATGATCATTTGATGAAGTGTCCGTGGCTTGTCTCTCTGTCTTTTGATTGTCAATTGTCTCTTGTCGCTGACTTGGGGATAAAGGTGTCATGCGGATAGTGGTCACTGCTCGTGAAACATTGATACCAGGATATGAACGTATCCTGGCCCGTTTGGTCGCTATTTTGGGCGTCATTTCAAAGAACCCCAGCAACCCTCACTTCGACCAATACATCTTCGAGAGCTTATCCGGACTGATGAGGTCTGTCGTCTACTGTCAGATGTATTCCTTTACGCTGATTGACATGTAGGTTTGTCGTGGGCGGCTCACCCGCTGTGCTCCCGAACTTTGAACAGACCTTGTTCGGGCCATTCACAATAATTATCCAGCAGGATATCGATCGTGTGTCATCCTCTCTCCCTTCTCACTTCCTTTTGACCGACTTTCTGATGAACTTTCCATTCTTTAGAATACATACCCTATGTCTTCCAGATCCTTGCGCAGATGTTGGAATTGCATCGTGGGACTGGGGTTCCTCCCGAGTTCAGGAATCTCCTACCGTTCCTTCTTACACCGGCTATCTGGCAGCAGAAAGGCAGCATTCCAGGTCTTGTCAGGTTGTTGAAGGCCTACCTTGCCCAAGATGCTGCGCAGATGTTCGCGGCTGGACAGGTGGCATCCGTGTTGGCTGTGGTCCAGCAGCGCCTGATCCCATCCAAGCTGAACGATGCTTGGGGATTCGAGTTGCTGCAGTCAGTGGTGTCGAACGTGAAACCGTAAGTCATACGGTCTTATCAGAAGCGCCCTTTGTTAATTCAGCTGCGACATCGTTTAGGTCTGACCTTCAGCCATACCTGAAGCCTGTCTTCATCGTCTTGCTGACGCGTATGCAGACAAGTAAAACTGACAAATACGTCTATCTCTTGGCCAAATTCGTGCTCTATACGATGGCTATCAACGTGGAAGGTCTGACGCCGGATCTGATCATTCAGACCGTTGAGCAAATTCAACCTGGGTGCGTCCGACATCCTCTCAGTCTTGGTGTTCTATCGTCTGATAAACCTGCAGACTCTGGGCCCAAATTCTGACTAACTTTATTATTCCCCAAGCACCTAAGTTCCCCCACAAGGAGCGCAAGTTGGCCGTCGTCGGTCTTACTCGCCTGCTTTGCCATAGCACTTTGATGATGCAAGAACCCTCGGTCAGGGCATGGTAAGACATTTGTCCTGCTGCGCTCTTACCTGACTCTCATGCCATCGGTTTCAGGTCGGCAGCCTACTCAGCGCTTGGCAAGCTGTTCAGCGAACCTCAATATCTCGACCTCAAGCACGACGAGCAGGGCGATTCTGGAATAACTGCTGTCGACTTTGAGGAGCAGACCGCAGGCTATCAGGCGGCTTACTCTCGCCTTGCCGCCTCTGAGACGGCTGAAGCCGACCCAGTTGCTTACGTCCAGAATCCTTTGCAATATTTGCAACAGGAACTTGAGACGTTGACAAGGCAGCACGGACAGCAGGTCCAAACTCTTATTGCTAATGCTGAAGGCGGACGTATTGGTTGATGCAGTGTATTGCTTCAGATAATTTTCTGTAGATGTGGGCGGGTTCGACGTGGCTTTTAATCTGAGTAGTGTTTTTGAAGTTCCATATCTACTGTTTTTAGAACAGGCGGCGGCGGCAGCCGGGAATGCGGAGTCGGAGGCCAGGAGAGGAACTTTTACGGATTAGTCATCCCGAAGTTCCGACTCCCGAACCCAGCAGAAACTCATCATGTTGTTGCCTTTTCTCTCAACATCCATCGACCAAAGACCTATGCATTCTTGCGACGATACATATAGGATCTATTGGACCCCCATATTTGTGTCATAGCGTTAAACGTGCTGGGTGCCTTTCTTCTCTCTCCATGTGGCACTTATTCCTGGCCAGGCTGTCCTTATACATGCAAGAAAAGCCACGTTTGGAATCCGATGTCCAGGAGACAGCGCTGGCGGATGTCCTTAATTTCAGGACACGAGATCCAGCGTAATCAATAGGAAGGTGGAAGGACACTATTGGATAAATCAGCTACGTGGGCGACGTCTTTGCTTGTCTAATTTCGTCTTTCAATGTTTCATTTCGTGTCCAGCGGCTCGACGAATCCGTGCGAGGAAAGTGGGCAGCTGAACAGCCATGCAGAGCAATGTGATCATCGATGACGGACCTGTTAGTCGCGTTTCCGTCGCCAAGCCCTGCGGCATCCTCTTTCTTTTGTGCCTGCTTGGCGTGTCCCGTCCTGTACGAAAATATCTCAAGAGGTGTGAAGTGGCAGGTCCTGGCAAATTTGTGCCAGCTGAGCTTCCGCCTTGACGTCGAGTTATCGACTGCCACTGTCCTTTCATGGTGAGCCCGATATTATCGCGTCTTCTTCATCTTTACGATCCACGCCATGGGTCTAAGACGCATTCGCGACTTGTCTTCTCCTTCGCCAGCTTCCTGGCCTTCAAAGTACTTCAAGTTTATCTCCTCTAATAACTGTCACACGCGCCACACGTCCTTGAAGTTAGGATTCACGCAGATTTCCATCGCCAAACCAAAAGATATCAAACGCCTGTCCGTATAGTTGTATTTGCAACCCAACCCAGGTAATTAAGTGCATCATGTCCGTACTGCTAGGAGCGTTCTTTTGAAACTAAGTGTTTCTATTACAAGGTGCAATCAATCAAATCAAACTGAACTCAAATGGATTGATTCGAGGTGGGGATAGTCATCATTGAGGCTACCGTAAAGAGTATGGCTAGTCCCCGAGCCACCTCTACATCAGCAGCAGCAAGGACAAGGTATGATGAAGCAGAAGCCGCCATCCTAAATGTATGTGAGCTTACCTGAAATTGAAACAGTGACAAAATAACGTACCGGGCATGGTATACATCCTCCCCGAAGCCTTGCAGCTGGTTGCTGCTCGTCCTTTCGCTGCGGGGCATGTGATGACATGGTTTGCGATGGAGCAGGCTGGTCGTTGATGGTGTTTCTTTGCTTAGGCGAAGGATGCACCTGCGGAGGATATGAAGGCATGTTCTCGCTGGTGTACGCGCTCGTGGATGGCATGATGATGGTCGCAAGTAAAGGAGTGGTTCGCTCAATGACCGCCAAAACGAGGAGCTTTACGTTTTGAGAGGGGGAATGATGACGTCAGTATGACCCTAACCCCAGAAATGGAACGTAAAGCTGACCTGTGATGCATTGATGGCGATGATCAAGGCGATGCTTATGAAGGTCCCTTGGACTGCGCTCTGGCGTTATCTTCCTTACTTTCCGCCATAACAATGCCTGTAGGAGAATATTCTTTGAGACTTCAGAAAGGTAATCATATCGGTTGAGGAAATGTGATCGTACTCACCTGGTTATCTGCAGGCATTACTGGTGGATTTGCACCACCTACCCCTGACGCGATCTTCACTATCACTCAGCCTTTGAACAGTGAATCGCTTACCATCACATCCGCAGTTCGGCCTGCTGGTACACCTAGCTTGCAGGAGATTGCTCCCAAGTTCATCAGCTCAAAGAATGATCACACTGCAGCCCTCGTTGAAGAGCTGCATGGCATTTTGAAGGGGCTGCCTGTCGAGTCACCTCCGGGGAGTGAGGACATCTATGGGCTTGATACGAGCATTGCTTGGGGAAGCGAAGATTTGGAGTGGATGAATGGCGGACCTCAGGGCTGTGGTGGAGGAACCAGCTCGGTGCAGGCGACTGACGAGCAGAAGGCCAAGTTCAAGAGGGCCGTTGACATCGTGAACGAACTGGTAGAGAAGGAGAATTAGGAGAGCCGGGACTGGAAGGTAGAATGGGTATACCCTTGTAAATCTGATATCTTTGACTGGGGTTAACGACATGGACTCAGCCGTTGCATCATGAATCTTCGCCTGTGCTTCTTCCGAACACTGTTCGATCGGGTATAATTCGTATCAAGGGCTACTTGCCTGCGATGAATTTGAAATTCAGTTCCAACGACTGCTGTCTCCTGCTGTCCTACGGACGCCCTTTGATCCACATTTCTCCGCTATGATGCTTCTTTCTATACATACCTCTATAATCGATCGACCATCGCATCGTTCTTGTGACTTTTGGAATGGAACTTTACTCGTTGACTTGCACATAGCGGCTTACCGGTTACTTGCTGGTGCCGGACGGACTTCAGGTGCAAGAACGCTCAACTGCAAAAGTCTCTCTGGGGTGCCGCTCAACCTTCAGGGGCCTTTACACAACAAGTTACTTCGAATTTCAGAAGATTTTCTACTGCTTTATGTTCATCTGTCCAGATGTTGCTTGACAAGGAAATAAATAGGTTGTGTACAACGCTCTGCATCGGTAGACTTTCGGAACAAAAACCCGTTCCTCCTTACCACAGCCTTGACAATCAGATCCTTTCTACCGCAGACGCATCTCACTAAAAATAGCCCTCACTTCGACGAGGTCGTTCCAATAATACGCTGTAATTCTATCATTAAACTTGCCAAGGAATATCCAGAAAAGCGTCGCGCTTGATAAGTGCTGCCTTGGCGTTTCTCCGATCGTCTTTGCGGAAAATAAACCTCGGTAGGAAGCACAGGAAGATCGAGGACTCCATTATATAGGTATTACATAGTGAAGAACGACTGTCATTGACCTGCCTCGTCTCATAGATCTGGCTTCTTCCTGAGGTGCGATTAAGATGTACGGGACTGTGTTTCCCCCGCATGAAGAGCATGGTTGCTTATCTCCAGATTTGCGGATGAACCACGCAGTTGAGCTGGAAATTTGCCTGAAGAGATCTGGCGAGTGGGTGTTGACAGTTGAATTGTACCGGCCTCACTACGCAGCGTTTCTTTCTCTTCATAAACCTCGGAAATTCATATACGTCGCTAAATCCAACTTGCTATGGGGAAAAATATAATGAAAAGTCTGCAACGATATTGATGCCTGACAGTCATGGGTAGAAAATACTCAGACTTATTATCGATGCGTACGACGGGTTTTGGAGGATCTCCGCCAGGAACGGGAGGGCAGCATTCACTTATTCTAGCGGCTCTCGGTCAACGTACCGGACGGCCTGCCGTCCCCCACCGCCGCTCAGGAAGCAAATCTGGTAAGTTCACGTCCCAATGGCCTCTGCATATCAGCTAAAAAGATGTAAATAACTCGAATTACCACCGAAAATCCAAGAATAGCGCCTCCTAGCGCCTCCTATGCCTATTTTCATCGAATACCACCTCCGTGTAAATGACGCTACCGAATATGAGGTGGCAGAAGTTATTTTTCTCCCCACCCGGCACCGTAGGACCCGGACACCGTGATCCAGTGCCCACTGCTATCTCACAGATGTGCCTGTAAGATTTCAGGACGCGGGCGTGCAGAGCTATTCTGGCATCCGGGACGGCGGGAAGCCTTGCTTCAGTAATATTTTAATACCTGAAAGCGGTGATGTTCTCTTACGCAATAAAACTCCTTGGATTTGCCGCTCAAAGACGAGTCTCCACTCCTAGCCGGCGAGCTGACATGCGAGTAAGAGCATCACCGATTAACCAATGTCTGTCCTAGTATACGCTCTAAGTGTCCACTACTGCTTGTTGACTGCATTACAATGGATCAGCTCGACGATCTCTGTCGCAGTGCAATCTCCCTGCTGATATCTCCGTTCCAAACGCAGATCCCGTTTTCAGTTCTATCGGTGCCCCTCATAGTTCGCCCCCTTGCACTGTCTATTTCCCCGACGTCCGAATCAAGTGGCTTGAAGACATGTTGGCACGAATGGTTCCTTCCGCCGATATTTATAGGTCGTCTATTTTCATTCAACCCCGTGGTCTACTTTCGGACCCAAAGCTCTCCACGGACGTGAGGCTAAAATATTCTGGGAGAATGTCTGCGAAATCAGACGAGAAGAGTCCACAAAGCAGTACACGGTGGCGGGAAGACATTCATGTGACGGTGTCCTTTGACTTACTAGAAGCGCAGCAGGCAGTACGATGTAAATTATACTATTTTCCTCGTACGTTTCCAAGCCTGCAGAAGACTCATTTTAGACAGTTTGTTTGAGCATATTACCCCGTCTATATTGCTGGATACGCTGGAACCTGGTTGTTAATCAGTTCATTCGTATTTCCTCTCAAGTTGGCTTGATGCTCTGGTGGCCTAAAAATACTTAGGGTTAGTGGGTTAAAATAACCAGCTCACGTGGCAGTTCAACCGCTCTATTTTTGGTGCGGGCCAGCAACCGCCGTGACGAAGCGCGAAATCAATCTGCAAATGAATTCTTCCTCTTCCCGTCGAGTCCCTGCGAGCCTTCTGTCTCCTTGAAGGTTGCAAAAGCGCTACTCCTCGAACTGCAAGTGCATTCGACCACCTTCTGGGGCCCTTCTTACCGACAGCGCCCCTGTTACTCAATGTTGAAATATATGACTTCCTGGCCTCTAATCAGCAACAGAATCATGCTCTGAAAGCTTTGCCTAGCCAGCTTCCGCCAATTTCTCGGTCATATCTGGGGAAGTTCTCCGGTTCAATGTATAGGGATTGTTCGGTGCTTGCTTGTTCTCAGTGCATACAGACCAAATGCAGGTATCACAACCACAACGCTTCTTGTGTTTCGGTGACGCTCACTCCTATTCCCAGCTATAGTACTTCCGCCTTTGATGACAACCGACCAGCGTGACCCTACGAGGTGGCAAGGTCAGCGCTTTTGCCTTCGTACTGGTTCCGAGAAGACCCCAACCCCCACAATTTCTCTGGATTTTGGAGACGTTGTCGCTTGCCAGTCCATTGCATCGCATGCCGGACATTTTCCGTTCATGCTAGTATAAAAGCTAGAGCTTAGCTTCGAGGATCTCCATCAGTTTCACAACTGCACCGGTCTACTTAGGCTCACTGGCACTCGCATCCACAATGTTCAACAAAGCTGCACTCCTCACTTTCTCCTTCCTCGCCGTCGCATTCGGTCAACAGATCGGTACCTACACGGCCGAATCCCACCCCAAGCTCTCCTGGGAGAAATGTACCGCCTCCGGCGGCTGCGTTGCTCAGTCTAGCGGTGCCATCACTCTCGATGCTAACTGGCGCTGGGTTCACAGCACTTCCTCCACCACCAACTGCTACACCGGTAACACCTGGGACGCCACCCTTTGCCCTGACCCGACCACTTGCGCTTCCAATTGCGCTCTCGATGGTGCTGACTACGCTGACACCTACGGTATCACGACCACCGGCAACTCCCTTACCCTCAAGTTCGTCCAACCCAACGCGAACGGCAAGAACGTCGGTTCTCGTGTCTACTTGATGGCCAGCAACACCGAGTACGAGATGTTCAAGTTGCTCAACCAGGAATTCACCTTCGACGTCGACGTCTCCAACCTTCCTTGTGGTCTCAACGGTGCTGTCTACTTCTCCCAGATGGACGCCGATGGTGGTGTGGCTAGGTTCCCCACCAACAAGGCCGGTGCTCAATACGGAACTGGTTACTGCGACTCTCAGTGCCCTCGTGACATCAAGTTCATTGACGGACAGGTAAGTTTATAGTCTTATGGACTGTTTTTCCTCTTATTGATGTCTTCCTTCTCTTAGGCTAACGTCGCTGGCTGGACTGCCGATTCCAACTCTGCCAACTCCGGCACGGGTAACATGGGTACCTGCTGCAATGAGATGGATATCTGGGAAGCCAACTCCATCTCCGCTGCCGTCACCCCTCACCCTTGCACTGTCCAAGGCCAGACCAGCTGCACTGGCGACGATGCTTGCGCTGTCTCCAGCCGCTACTCCTCCGTCTGCGATCCCGACGGTTGCGATTTCAACTCCTTCCGCATGGGTAACACCACCTTCTACGGCCCCGACATGACCGTCGACACCACCAAGCCCTTCACCGTCGTCACTCAATTCCTTACTGACGATGGTACCGCCACCGGCACTCTCTCTGAGATCCGCCGCATCTACGTCCAGAACGGCAAGGTCATCCAGAACTCCCACGTTAACATCCCCGGATTGTCCTCTGCCTACAACTCAATCACCACCGACTTCTGCAATGACCAGAAGGCCGTCTTCGGTGATGTCACTGACTTCCAGGACAAGGGTGGTCTCGCCAACATGGGCAAGGCTTTCGCTTCCGGAATGGTCCTCGTCCTCTCCCTCTGGGACGACTACGCCGTCAACATGCTCTGGCTCGACTCCGACTACCCCACCACCTCCGACCCCTCCACTCCGGGAGTTGCTCGTGGTACCTGCCCGACTGACTCTGGTGTCCCCGCCACCATCGAGACCTCCGATGCCAGCGCTTCCGTCACCTACTCCAACATCAGGTTCGGTGACCTCAACTCGACCTTCACCAACACTGGCGGCAGCACCGGCACCACTGGCCCCACCGGCACTGGTACCCCCACTACTCGCCCAACCACTACTCCCCCTACCACTAGCCCTGCTGGCGCTACTCAGACTCACTACGGTCAATGGTAAGTCCTTCTCCAGATCTTTGTATTCTTCCAACAACGTCACTGACTCATCTTCCAGCGGTGGTCAAGGCTGGACTGGCCCGACTGTCTGCGCTGCCGGCACGACCTGCAAGGTTTCCAACCCCTACTACAGCCAGTGCCTCTAAATTTTTGGTGGTTGGCTTCGAAAATGCGGGAAGGAGTAGAAGTTGGAATGGCTTCCTTCGCTTCCGCTGGTGACCAGGGGTTTCGAATAAAGTAATGTGCTTGTACTATTATGCGATCAATGAAAAGTATTGTCTGTTGCCTTACTTTTCCTGTGTGCCCATCGCGGTTCTTTCGATTCCATTTCACAAAAAAGCCCATCATTCAAAGGCCGCGATATATCCTCTTCGAAATACATTTCCCTCCTATTCATGATGTCTCCTCACCCTGACTTTGCGGTGTGATCGTGGCGGCAGCGTTCTTCGACGACGGCTATCCATCGGTTATCTACTTTGACATTTAGCCCTGACATCTCCTGGCAATTAGACTCGAACGCCGCCTAAGATACTTGACAAGAACATGTAATTTCTTTCTTTGAAAAGCAAAGTCAATGTTGCTTTGCAATTGCTTTGAGTTGCTCTGTTATTATAATTTTTATAGCCTTCCAACGGTTCGCTCGAGTTGCAAAGGTAATCTTTTAGTTAAAGTTTGCCAGAACCAGTGGATTCACGAAAGGTCCGTAGGCGTAAATCGTTCCATCCGCAGCATGTCAGGCACGGTGCATAGGGAATGTTCCCATGTTCCCAACTTGAACACCGACCACGCGTCTCTGGACCCAGCATTGGAAGTTCGCACCTCAATAGGATCAGCCCTGCACTCAGGTTCACTCAGGCTTCCTGCAGGGTCAAAGCGCCACTATAGCGACATCGGAGCCGATAGATACGCGATGAGGTTGAAGGGCGAATATCGGGCCCTTGACACACCAAGGATTTGTTCGTGTGAGATAAATCACTTATGAGCACGCTTCACTTTCTTTTGTGGGTTCTTTCTTTGTCATTTTCGTGATTATCCTAACTACATAAGTGACCCTTGGTTCCTGAGCGGTCAAACCTCTCCATCGTTGCTTCTGCCCACCTCCATGACTAGTTCGACCATCGTGAGGGAGAGTGTCATTGATATCTTTCGCTGAAATTGGTCCCAAAACACCAAGAAGACTCGCAGTCCTCTGTTTCTCATTCACCTCGACTTAGATGTCTACCATTGGGAATGGAGTATTGTCGCCCACGGTCCCTCATTTCGAGATGACGGAGTGGGTGACCAAGGCTATAACCAGTGAGCATGCCATAACTATACACTTTGAATTGAGACTGACTGGCGGTTTTGAACAATGAAGTCGTCGCCATCGTCATTCAAGTCATGGAGTTTTTCTATCAATTCATTGACGAGGTAGAGTACATATGGAGGTGGGCCATCTTTGTCTTTCTTTCCTCCAGGGGCACGTCGGATCTCTGACATAGTATTCTTTCTCCCTCAGGCTTCGGGTTCGCCTTATAACATACCTTTACGCCTGGTCTCGCTATCTTGCCCTGGTAGTTCAAGTGTATAATTTGTTCCGAATACCCTAGGAATGGCTGGGGCTTACCAATCTGCTTCACAGGCTCAACTTCATCCTGTCCGAGATGCTCGTTTACTCGCCGGAACAGAACACATGCTGGAGGGTTTATGTCTTAAGATCTGTGACTGTCCAGCTATCAACAACCTGCTTGGAAGCTATCCTGATGACGCGAGGTGCGCTCAGGCTTGCTTGTACACCTTTCGTTATTCTCACAAATTTCGTGGTCAGTCTATGCTCTCTACAACTGCAGCTTCAGAAGCCGCCTCATTCTTGCTGGCGCTTTCACGGCTGGGGCCATATTAGAGTTTACAGGGTCGATAATTGCTGTTACCCACATCGAGCCTGGTCCAGGCGGTGATTGGTGCAGTCCAGAACCGTCGACGCCGCTGGCTCTTTCTCTTTTTGCGTGAGCGTTTATTGCATTGCTTCAGAGGGTTGTCATGCTGACGAGGGTGATATGCTACCAAAAGGTCCGGAGTAGGAGTGATTCAGATTACAGTCCTGGTCATGACTGCGTCTCAGTACTTCTTTACGCGGAAGGCAGGGAGGATTGTTAGGACGCCAATGGTGTCTCTCATGCTGCGAGATGAAATCTCGATTTTTCTCTTACTTTCAGGTTCGTCAACTCTTCTTACCCGAGTCCAGTGCGTTGGTCATTGACAATTGACACCTAGTCGTCTTTGCGAGCGTTTCTATCTTTGAAATCCTTCGTGGCTACATGACGTTCAGCGTCGAGGATGGCAGCCTCATATGGAATGCTTCATATGCGTGCGTCTGGTGGACCATTTCCTTTTATCAGCAACAACCTGACCCTTCATTTTTCTAGATGGTATATCTCCCTGACGTCCATAGCAGTGAGTCTAATATACCTTAAGTATCTTGATATCCCTTAACTCGCCTTGTAGGGGTGCAGAATGATATTAACACTTCGTCGACTCGCGTACCAGCATCTCAAAAGCCGACTTCCTGATAATTATACCGGCATGACTTATCTAGCAGAATTCTCTACTGGTTTATATTCGGACGATGAAGAATAGTATTGGACACTTCAATATGTAAATGAAGTGATAGATACTCTTTATATCAGATTTCTATTGATAACTTAGATAATAGGGTTTGGAAATACAGTCCCATTCACGTCGACACGATTGTCGGGCTTCAGGAACTGCATCCACAATCTGGGTAGGAACCGCTAATGAGTTCATGGACTTTCCAACTGTCTCGATGTTCGACTTACCATCCACAGGCAGAACGAAAGCGACAATCCCGAGATCCGCCCAACCAAAGGAATTTATAAGCACGTTTCTCTCAACCTCATCAGTCGTATACCAATGATCTGTCGTTGACGCCTTCGACAAACCAAATAGTGGAACGCTTCCACATATCTGAGTGGGATACGCATACGCCAACAACTGGGCGGTCGAAAAGCCAGCAAGAGTCGGTGGATCCCCAGCAGGAGAGGTTGAATTGAGTATCACGACGTCGTTAAATCCTGGGGTGGCGAGCAGGTACAAAGGCAGGATATTGGTGTCTGGGCTAGTCCACGCTTTGAAGATCGCGCCTTGAATTTGCCAGATGACTTCGCTGGCGGTGTTGTCCTCGTTGACGAAGGCTGCGCGGGTTTGGAAGTTGTGAGAAGTGACTGAGGTGCCAAAGGCGCCGTAAAATGTCTGGGGTGTGGTTGGATCTGCACAAGTATTGGCAGTGCGTGGCTGCGAACGGGTTTCAATGAGTGTGATATCAGTATATGCGGCTGCAGCACCACACCTGTAATGAGCTTGAAAGACTGCTTGACATCACATTGACCGCATTGAGAAAAAGGGGAATCGATATAGTGGAGAAGTTGATTATTTGCATGGTTTCCCGGCGAAAATCTTGAGAGAGGGCTCCTCACTGCTTTTCCTAGACTGGACTCGGCCTATATACTTTAACCATGACGCTTCGTGTAAGAATTCGGCACAAGTTCAGAAATTCTGTCTAGATGTGCAATCATTTATCTGTCTATGTCAGAGCCGGGTGAACTTCGCCATGATAGATGTTGATTTGGCTGCATAAAATCAGCCGAAAACGATTTCTGTGCCATTGTCAAAACACAGATAGCTGGTCTCGTGTAACTCGTCCTCGACAGCAGACTGTCAGAGCCCCAGCCTTCTGATACCGCGAAAACCGATGCGTGGTGCAAAGACAGGGACTGTTCATCAGATCGTCAATTGATCATACAAATGTGCCCAAGTGATATGTCCTGCCCAAAAAATGATAGTAGAACTAAGCCTAGCGTCAGATTAACGGTAGAGACCAGGCCAAAGGACGCGATTAAATGCAGGCCTTGAATTCAGCAAGGAAAGTAGAGGCAGATCCCTAGGTTCAACTTTTGTTGAAAGTAAGAAAGTGGGAGAAATTCAGAAATTCACGTCTCTGAATCTGATGAAGCGATGACGCGTCTCCCACGTGGTGGCTGTGAGACAGGCGTGAAAGCGAGCCAAATAGTGCCCAACAAAAGCGCTAGCTGACCTGAATTTGGCCAGAACGCGCCGCTCACCACTTCGCGCTGTCAGTTGACTGTCAGTGCCATCTTCCTTGTTATCCTTTTCTTCAATATACCCTAATCAGTCAGTCGTCTTCTCTGGACGGGCCTCTGCTTCGAGGTAGCAAGTTGTCTTACTTGGAAATCAGCACGACTTGAACACGCCTCATCACCATTAAACCTCATCTTATCTTTGGCCCTTCACATCATCACTACTCATTCACGATTTATTGAAGATCAAGCCTTTCTGAAGTCAATTCAGATCTCTGCCCCCCAGCCTTCTCCATGGGTAATGCACATTCGGGGTCAGCGTTAACGCGTACCACGGTCGCACTCGACTCTTTCATCTCCGAGTTGGGAGGGGACATTATCTTTGAGAAGAGGTCAATTTATTATCACTTGAGGAGCGGGAATGAAGACTGACGAACCCCTCTTTTGCTCACAGCTTAGGCTCAGCACGGTTCTTGAAGACTGTCAAATGCAGACACAGGAATGGATTTCTGGTGGTCAAGATCTATGTGAAGCACGACCCAGGAGTCTCTCTGAGAACTTACCATAGGAGGCTGAAGAGTGAGTTAGGCTGGTTTGGACTTTAGGCAAGGTGTTGACTCTTTCCCCTAGTGGATAAGGAGGCTCTGGCGGACATTGCAAATGTGTACAACTACCAGGCCTTCATTGAGACTGACAAGGCTGGCTACATTATCCGCCAGTGGATTGCAAGCAATCTTTACGACCGTATTAGGTGAGTCCCCTTTCCTTTTTTTCATGTTGCGCCAAAATTCACATAGACCTAGCACACGACCCTTCCTGAGCCCAATCGAAAAGAAATGGATCGCCTTCCAGCTGCTTACAGCCCTACGGGACGCCCGAAACCGCAAGCTCTCGCACGGGGACATCAAATCCGAGAACATTCTCGTCACCTCCTGGAACTGGGTGTACCTCACCGACTTCGCCTCCTACAAGCCCACCTACCTACCTCTAGACGACCCATCAGATTTCTCGTTCTATTTCGACCTGTCAGGGCGGAGAACGTGTTACCTCGCCCCAGAGAGGTTTTACACGGAGCGAGAGAATCCTGAGCTGTCCAGGAGGAAGGAGAGGGCGGTTGTGATGGAGGAGATGGAGGGCACGGGGAAGAGGGATGGGAGGGTGACGGAGGCTATGGATGTGTTCAGTGCTGGGTGTGTTATAGCGGAACTGTTTTTGGAAGGGGCTCCGCTGTTCACGCTCAGTCAGCTGTTCAAGTATCGGGAAGGGGAGTATAAGGTTGATGGGCATTTGGCAGCTATTGAAGATGAAGGTGTCCAAGTAAGTCCAGATCTGCCTTCTTTTACCTTTTTGCCTTCTATACCTTCTTCATTTCCTTTTTGCTCTCTTCCTCTGTTGCCCCTCTCCCTTTGTGTGTCTCCTCCTTCCTTGTCCGGTCCCCGTCTATTTTATTCCAGTTCTTGCGCTTTCTTTTTTCCCTTGACTCCTGTCACGCTTCTTTCCTTCTCTACTACTTCATCCAACGTTCTGGGTTGAAGTCTTCACTTTTTCTCTATATTTCACTGGCTCTCTTTCTTTTCTACTCAATGAGGGAAATACGTGGACTGATTATGGGCAGTAGACACTCATCGAGCAAATGATCTCACTAGATCCATCTGCCAGACCGACTTTCGACACTTTACTGCACACATCAAGAGGAACCGTGTTCCCCGAGTCATTCTACTCATTCCTGCACAACTATGTCTCATCCGTGAACGAACTCTCCAACGAGGGCGTGGCTTTCAACAGCAACTTGATCAACTTGATCAACCCAAACTTCAACCCGGGCCTGGGACTAAACCTAGCATCCTCGCCTGCTATTGGTCCCACTGCGGGAGGTACTCTTGGCAGTGCACCTTCGATTTCTGGGACAGTGCGGACTAGCACCTCGGCTGGCACTATCAGCGGTGCTACCGCCGCTGGTGGATTGGGAAGTGAGGGCACACTCACCGCTCTGCCCAGCGACTCGGATCATAGGATCGAGAGGGTCTGGTCAGATTATGAGAGCATCGAAGCTTATATTTTGCCTGAATCGGAGACTGAGGCTGAAGGTGCTGCAGGGGAAGTGACGATTGAGTATCTACCAAGTGCAACATATGTGGGTGGTGTCGGAAAACCACTTCAGGTGAATATCTCTCTTCTACGGCTTGCGCTCTGATAAAAAGGCTCACTGGACTTAGGATGTCCTGCCAGTCGAGCTGCATATACCCAATCGCGAATCAAGCTTGTTGGGTCCTCGGAAGAAGACAGCTGCATTGGAAGGTATGCTACCCACGTTTATTGGGAACGAGCTCGACGCTAATGATCCCCCAGACGGCCCCGCTCTGATAATTCTTGCTCTGCTCACTTCCAACATACGGACATGCACACTGCCCTCTTCCAAGCTGAGGGCATTGGATGTCTTCCTAGCCTTGGCCCCGCACCTGACAGACGAGGCAAAGCTCGACCGAATGGTCCCCTATGTGGTGGAGATGCTGCACGACGAGGCAGCGTTGGTAAGGGCAGGGGCTGTGAGGGTGTTGATGCAGATTGTACGTCCCATTCCCCCACTTGCTCTTGCATTGCAGTAGAACCTGACTGTATGCGCGATTTCTTTCCCAGCTGATGCTCGTGACGGTGCTGACACCCTCCAACGTCTCCATCTTCCCCGAATACATCATCCCCCACACTAAGCACCTCGTCTCCGACCCGGAGGTGCTCGTCCGTTCGACGTATGCGCAGGTGATAAGCCAGCTGGCGGACACCAGCGTGCGGTACCTCGAGATGGGTCAGGCTCTGAAGGCCCATGGTGCTTTTACGGGGACTACGGGTGTTGGGGTGGCTGTTACGGCTGCTGTGGAGGGTGGTGAATTTGAAGCTGCGAATTTTGAGGTAAGATGAGCTCTGGTTGCTCCAAGGCACAAAGTGCTGACTATATGCGCGTAATCAAGATATCATACGACGCTGCCCTGCATGACCTCCAAATGCACGTCCAATCACACCTCTCAACACTGCTCGTTGACCCTTCGCCGACTGTCAAGCGGTCCCTCCTCTCAGACCCCTCCATATCCTCGCTATGCATCTTCCTGGGTCGACAAGCTACTAATGATGTGCTGCTGAGCCATATGATCACGTATCTGAATGATAGGTAGGGTTTATGCCCTTGGATGATGATGTACACGTCACTAATTGTGGGCTTGTTCACCAGAGAGTGGTCCCTGAGAAGCGCTTTCTGGGAGAGCAGTGTACAGGTCGGGGCATGTGTGGGTGGTCGGGGGTTGGAGGAATACTTGGTGCCGTTGATGGTGCAAGCTTTATCTGGTGCGTTGAATTGACTTGTCTTTTGAGCCCGGAAGCTTGGAATGGTTGGCTGATGTCGAATTTTTCGACTTGCAGATGTAGAAGAGTCGGTCGTCGCCAAGGTCCTATCAGCACTCACAAGCCTATGCGAACTCGGTTTATTCCAGAAAATGAGAATCTGGGAGCTGATGAGTGCCACGCTCGGCTTCTTGTACCATCCGAATATCTGGATACGACAAGGTATGTTTGCAGTCCTCTGACACTTGTCTCTGCGATTTAACATGCTAATAAACTAATGTAGGTGCAGCCGCGTTTATCACTTCCGCAGCCCAACACCTTCCCATAAGCGATGTCTGGTGCATCCTTTACCCCTCACTGAGGCATTTCCTGAAGTCGGACATCGAGAAGTTGGATGAGCAGAGCCTGTTGAGTGCTCTAAAGCCTCCTGTGCGTTGATCCCGCCTTTCTTCGTCATGAAGATGCCTAACGTGGATGCTAGTTGCCAAGACAAATATTGGACGCTGCAGTGCAATGGGCGATGAAAGCAGAGTCCTCCAATTTCTGGCGCGGGGCACGAAGGCTGACTAGTAAGGTTGAATCGCCCCGCGAGAGCGTTGTTGCGATGCGCAAAACCGGAGGTAATGGAATTTCGAGGAATAAATCAGAGGAGTAAGTGTATTTTCTCCTCTTCCCTCAGTTTGAACCCCTTTTGTCGCCTGGATGCTGATGTATAGTTCATAGAGATGAAACTTGGGTTGCCAAACTTCAGAAGTTGGGCATGACATCCTCCGACGAGTCAAAGCTTCTCGCACTTAGAGACTACACCCTCAAGTTAGCCAATGCTACTGCGAGCTTTGCCTCGAGGTTGAATGCAGACACGGATGCCGCTGCCGCTGCAGCAGGCAAAAGCTTGAAGGTTATCGGAGATGTGGAGCTACAGAAGCTGGGTGTCGTGCCACAGACTGTGTTCCTGAAACAGAGGAATAGTGACGTGTCGACGGTGCGGTCTTCTATAGCGGGGTCGAGGCCTCCTTCTTTCGCTTCAAGAAGGACGGGTGCTGGTAGCAGTGCAAGGGGCACACCCCTCCTGAGCCCTGCTAGGCAGAGGTTCTCAATCGACAGCACGGCTACGGCTGGTGCTCCATTTGAGGACCTGAGAAGGAGGCTGGCGACGATCAATGCTTCCGCATCGTCATTGAGCGTATCCAATACGCCTAGGGTCCCAGCAGCCTCAGCTGGAGGCCCATTAGGTCTAATGTCGCCCATAGCGAATTCGTCAGTGACTTCTCTGTCTCTTGCGCCCCCTAGTCCCGGCCCTAGCTTGAGAGCTGGTACAAACATAAGCGCAAGCCCTATCACCAACGTCAGCACCATTCCTCCGCCTCATCCTGACAGGCCTGGAAGCCCGACAGAGTCAGTCACCTCAAGTGCCTCCTTCCGCCCTACAGCCACCATCACTTCGACTGGGACGACCGCAACAGCCACAGGCGGCGGCAGCAGGCTTCAGGTTGGCAGTACAGATGGTCAGAAGGCCCTGCCTGCTGTTGGGTCGTCCAAGATGAATGCTACGGGAGTGATGGAGGCTCACTTTAGCTATAGGTCGTCTCCTGATGATAGTGGTGGTGCTGGTGCAGGCACAGCGACGGGAACGGGCACGAGTTCGCCGATGTCGATGAGTGCGACGCTGCGAGCTGGAACGGGCATGGCATCAGGATCGAGAGGGTCTAGGGGTCCAAGTACGTTGGCTATCTCAACTTATGGTGAGTTTAATTGCAATTGGGTGTCTGTTAAACTCTCGGAAACCTCATATGCTTTGTTTCAGACGGTCAAGAGCCTGGGATCAGTAATCTGCTCGAAAACCTGTACCTCGACAACAACCGCGAGCTGCAGCATGACTTTGGACCAAAAGTTCACGAAGGTCCCGTCAGGCGGCGGAACATCCCCAGGCCCAGCTTCTCATCTCGCTCAGATGCGCATAACAAGCGTATTGAAGCCAACCTCATTGCGCACATGTCATCACATTCCGACTGCGTCACTTCCATCGCCGTCTCACCCGACCACATGTTCTTCGTCACGTCCTCTGATGACAAGACGGTCAAGATATGGGATACGGCTCGCCTAGAGAGGAATGTGACGAGCAAGCCCAGGCATACGTATGGTCAGCACCATGCAAGAGTCAAGTGTGTCTGCATGTTAGAGGCGGTTCATTGCTTTGCGAGTGCGGCTGATGATGGCAGCCTCCACGTAGTACGGGTACATGTGAGCACCAGTACGGGTCCGTTGCCGAAGTATGGCAAATTGCAAGTGGTGAGGGAGCATAGGGTCGATAACCCTGGGGAGTACATCACTTGTATGATACATTACAATACTGGTGAGTCGGTTCTTCTTCCTTCTTTTGCTTCGTGTCCTGATGATCATGCTCATAGATTCTGCCTCTAATCTGGTGTATGCCACAACCCACTCCAACATCACGGTCCTTGACCTTAGGACAATGCGCGTTCTGCAGACCATGGAGAATCCAAGGCATTATGGGCCCATCACCTCAATATGCATCGACCGCAAGAAGGCTTGGATAGTCGTAGGCACCTCAACAGGCGTCCTCACTCTCTGGGATAAACGGTTCGGACTCCTGATCCGGAGCTGGCACACCAGTGCTGCGTCTAGTGGTAGATCAGTACGGATACACCAATGTGTCGTCCACCCGACCAAAGGACGAGGAAGGTGGATCATTGTTGCGCTCGAATCTACCAAGAAAGGCCGCGACACGTCATCATCAACATCGACGCAGCTGATTGAGGTGTGGGATATCGAGAAGATGTCGCTCGTTGAGACCTTCGTCACACGGACAGGGTTATCCTCCGATCCACTCCCCGAACCTCAAGAAGTGACGGGTACAGACGCAGAGACCACACCGGCGGCTGCTATCGCTGCTCTCGTTCGTGCTCGTCAGAAGGGTGAAGATCTGAGTGAGACACTGCGTCAAGTAGTCGAGGTTCCTCCGCCCCCTGCGCCAGACGTCCGTGCTCTGGTGGTAGGATCGGATTTTGGCGGGTACTCGACGGTGCATCGATCGGACTATGGGGAGCTTGAGCCGAGCACGTCGAGGCAAAGCAGCAAGGGTTTTATGATCACTGGCTCTGACGATTGGAAGATAAGGTTATGGGATCTGGGCAGGATTGAAAGGACAACAGTGCTCAGTGGGCTGGAGAATGAGAATGAAAAGCCCGCTTATAGGTGAGCAGTGTCTAGTCTCGCTTGTGTGGATGTATTCTCATTGACACCTTCCGCCAGCTCATCCACCTCGCCCAGTGGTGCTGCCACATCGTTTATCGAGACGTGGCCTCCTCCGCCCGCGAGCAGCTCAGCAAATCGACCACCACAGCGGACGTCGTTGATCACTCAGAGTCAGAAGAACTTGCTGAAGGACCATCAGGATGTCATTACTGCGCTGGCGTGTATAGATGCACCGTTCAGGGGAGGTATTGTGAGCGGGGACCGCGCTGGCGTGGTCAAAGTGTGGAGGGTAGAACAGGTTGAACAAGGGTCTTAGAGTTTTGAATTCAATTGTGGTTTGATTCATGGTCATGTTATGCATTATTGTTGTATTCTGTAATTGTTGCATGTTTTTTGCTTTTATCTCGAGGGCTGTTGCATAGCTGAGTAAGACTGAATATAGAGACGTCGGATAGCATGCGGAATACTGACACAGAATTTGAGCCTTGACCACCCAAATTTTCAACATACATTGCGGGTGTATGACAGCCACGGTCCTCTTCGTGTCCGAAGGTCTCATCTGCAGCTACAGCATCTCAGGCATATGACACCATCTCTCGGTTTCTGTACTACGCCGCGCATACCCTCCTCATCGTAACGCCAGTATTTCACAAGACTGAACTGCTGATCAGCGGCTCGCTCGGCGCATCGACGATTTTCAATTCCATCGCGGTTGTGCGTGCCCTCGCTTTGGCGACTGCCCGAGGCACTATCGACTTCGACATTATCCCAGCGTACCCAACAACCGGGCTGGCAATGTTGATTGGCACACCGCTTCTGGTGCGGTCGAAGACGCTGAGAGAGGCGAAGTTCTCTACGCGATTTTTGGCTTTTGATTGGGTAGGCTTGACGTTTTTGGGAGCCATGGCGTCGAGAGCAAGCATAGTCAAGACTACTGTCAAGGTGCCTATGCCCGTTGGGTGCAGTGTAGAGGATCGAGGGATCCCAGCATGTTCCTTGGTATGCACTATCTTGAACCCCATCCCTGGTCACGTTAGTAGACCAGGTTTTCCAGCAGCGCAATTGAATGACTAAAAAAGGAGATCGCCGAACGCCGACTTGCTTGGTCAGCGGGTGTCCTCCTGTACATGAATTGACTGTTGGTCAGCTTGTTTTCACTGTAATGTACAGGGCTCGTATGTGGGATTGGGAGAGGCGAAGTGCTCGAGTTGGCGTGAGTTTCCATTGACCAGAGCCCCAAGATATATTCCTTCCGTATTAAATACATGTGCGCGTCAAATCATCAAGAAAATAGGAGAAGGTCGTTTATCCACCCTCCTGCCCCCAGTGTCAGTCTGAATCGGGTTCCTCTCCGTTGTTGACAGCGTCCCGCCTCCTTTTGAATGCTGTTTTACGATTAGTATACTGTAGTGTGTTGATATCAGTAGTGTCGCTTACGAGTGAGTCGCCTTAAGAAATGGAAAAAAATATTTTTTTTGGGCGTTGGATGGACGAGCGCGTCCCGCTTGACTTGGGGCGTGTTCGTGGATTCCCCGAAGGCTGGGGCGTGAGGGCGACGAGGGACAGGGCGGGTGACGCCGTCTCTGTCCACGTAGAATTCGTGGGAGAGGGGCGCGTCATTCGTTGATATCCCGAAGACGGGTGCGGTGGGTCGAGTAGGCGCTTCGGGGGTTGCAGGGCGGGCATGACGCTCAGGCGCGGGTTGGTTTGTTGCGTTGGAGGGCATGGGAGGGGTCGGCAGGTGGGATATTTGGCTTTGGAGAAAGTTGTTGAGGTAGGCCTCGCCGGTCATGCCGCGTTCGCCCTCGAGGGCGTCGCTTTGGACGGGTCCATCTTCAACGACGTTGCGGAGGTTGTCCTGTCTAGAGGTCAGGGATTGTGGTGCGCAGAGTGGCTGGATCTTACCTTTAGGTCAGGGATGTAGGCCCGGAGGTTCAGAATGTTCGAGATCGCGTTGAATACTGTAGACGCACCTTTGATTTGCGTCCCCGTCTCTTATTCCTTCTTTTCGCTTTGGCCGCATCATTGCTGCGAGGGGCGGTGCGTTGACGGTCCTGTGCAGGCGGGCAGTCAGCTTATTATGTGGTGGCTTTTTGTGTCAGTCAAATGCCCGTACCTCGTTGTTTTCCATGGCGAATGGTCGGTTCTGAGCGTTGGAGGGGAGCGGAGATCAGAGTCCTTGGGGGGGAGGGTTTAAATAGAGGTCTGCGTGCGGTTTTTTGGTGGGTTTCCAGAGCGGGTCCGTGTGCCTTGAATAGAAGTTGAGTTTCTGTCGATTAAGGTGTTGTTGGAGCTGGGAAGGGATCTCATCGTCGGGTGTACGTTATTCGGCGGCTTGCGGGCAAGTTGTGGTTCCTGATACGATGCTGATCCTGTTGAGGGCGTCTGCGGGGTCTCGTTGTGAGGGATTGAGCTGCTGTGAAGGTGTCGTGGCCTGGTCGATGCTGCATCGGTCGAGGGAGGACGGTGTCGGGGGGAAAAGGGCGAGCCGGCTCTGATCAGCGTTAGGTGTAAGGGTCGGGGTATGACGCTTTGGGTGACTCACTTGCATTTACGACGTCTGATAAACTCTGCACGAGGCACGCGTTTATTGTCTTACACCCTTCGCGGCCGGTTTCCGACTTCTTTATTGCTTGTTTTCTGCTCCGGGCTATCGGCGTT
This sequence comes from Gymnopilus dilepis, assembly GCA_002938385.1. NCBI lineage: Eukaryota > Fungi > Basidiomycota > Agaricomycetes > Agaricales > Galerinaceae > Gymnopilus > Gymnopilus dilepis. Next base: position 38,911 of record NHYE01000251.1, read on the forward strand.
GGCGAGGTGGATGGGTCGATTTCCTTGCACAGCGGCTTGCGTTGGACTGACGGGTTGCGTCGAAAATTTGAAGGACGGCTGGAAGGGTGATTTAAAGAGGGAAGGATGACGCGAAGGGGAGGAGGGGTGGAGAGAGCGGATTGGCTGTCGTTGGCAGCGGAATGTGAGGCGTTGTTGACAGGGCGGGATCTAGTGGCAAAATGGGGTGTTTCTCGGTACAGGGCGTGGATAACAGCATGGACTTACAAAACATTGAGATGAATGTTGTATTCCGTGTCGTGTACTGCATTGAGTCAGACGGACGACGATGTTGTTGCTAAGGGTCTTCACGGGAAGTCGCTGTCGACGTGTGGAAGGGCCGGCGGGGCGATTATTAGATTTTCGGATTGTTGTAAAAAAGGGTTAGAGCAATGGGTAATGTGTAGGAAGGGAAGGCGCTTCTCTCCGTTGAAATGGTTTCGAGATGAGGTTTTTTGTCAAGCTGATCGTCTTGGTCAGGAATCGTTGACGGAGTTCTAATTTTAGAGTGTGGCGGTGTTCGGGCCGACTTGGGTTAATGCTTGGGGTGTCTGGGTGCGGGTGAATGTTAGGTTGGGATGATTGTTGAAAGAGGGCGGGGGGTACTTCTCTATTGCGTGGGTTTGTTAGGGCATCTAAAGGCGGTACTGGGTGAGAGCGTAACAGGGTTGGCGTAATCGCGGACATTGGAATATATGGGGGCATTGTCGCGGTCGTTAGCCTTGATGTCGTTGCAGGTGTGGGGCTGGGCGGCCACAGTTTTGATTAAGATTTGTATCTTGATTTCGACTCTT
>NHYE01000255.1:0-28827 GCA_002938385.1 Gymnopilus dilepis
TTTTGCCCTCGCTATTGGGCTTGCCTTGGCTTATCCCTCTTCCAGCCGTGCACAATGCATTTCATATAATAATCAACATATAATTCTGGTGAGATTAGGAACATCTGGAAGGCCGACAGCCAAAGGTCGTACCTTGCATCGTCATTGCCGAATCTTGCCGTGTCAAAAACAGGCATTCGCCTTCCTCCGAGATAGCCGCGTGGTGATATCGGAAAACTGCACTTGAATAAAACGACCGTAGCGCATCGACAAGGGGCTTACATGGTCTGAAACTAGGTCAAGGTTGTTATAATAGAGGTCTTATTGAGATATCTTCAATTTGTTATCCGAACGAACATTACTGGGTAGACAATTGTCATCAGTTTCGCAGATTTCAACGACAAAAAGCCCTTGCAGTCTACACCTCTATCTGAATGCCTTTCGTGAGCCATCTCAAGACATCTGGAGTTCGAAGGATATTAACAATATAGAGTGTGCTGATGTATTTGTCTTCGAAAGTTGCAGTAATGAGTAGGATGAGGACGCGCGACGTTGTTTGGGCTGCCCCCTACGAGAGCGCCCTTTTCCCGCCCTCCTGCCTAATTGGGGCATCGCGGCATATTCCGGAATCCACATCATCGGTGCCAATGTTGCATAAGGTTTTCATATCCATGGCAAGCGTCTATGTAGCATAAAGATATGTTACATATACGCAATTTATCTGTATGTACACGACTGGAAGAGGGATAAGCCAAGGCAAGCCCAATAGCGAGGGCAAAAACGAGAAAATCTATTTATAATGCTACCGCCCAAAAAGCGAGCGCCAACCGCAGCACCTGTCAATCTAAAAATAACGACTGCAGAACGGACAACCCACGTCCGCCCCGAGGTACATCCAACCCTCCCCGTCCTAATCCATCGTATCCCGCCCCTCTATACAGGCGCAGTAGACAAATTCGGGTGGAGAAAAATCAGGGCTGCCCGCCTGATTTTTCCGCATCCCGATCCTCACTGTTGTCGTCGAGCTACGCCCGAATTACATCCCCGCACACCGTTCCGTGCGTTGGGCGGGGCTTGTTGACATCTATTTACGAGCGCCCGCCGGAATGACCTGCTTGGCAGGGCCTCTGCAAGGCTTCTGCTTCCGAGCCCGTTGGGTAAGTACCGCTGTGGAAGTATGCTTTATTTTGGCTAACTACCCTAGGTGCAGACATACAAGTAGCGTATACAGGTGGCACATGCGCCTGAGGAAGATGACTTTTATAAGGGATATTTTATTCCCAAAGGTAAATCTTCGCTTCCACATTGCTCTGGCTAAGACGCTTACTTGACCGTTTTGTTCCAGGTACCACAGTCTACGCGAATCTTTGGTAAACCGTCTCGACCATGGTGGATGTAGAAATGATGCTAATTACACATCAACAGGGCCATGACTCGTAATGAAGATGAATACCCTGAACCACATAAGTTCAAGCCAGAAAGGTTTTTCACCGAAAGTGGGGAATTGGATGATCGCGACAGAGTCTTGGCTTATGGCTTTGGACGGAGGTAAGCACTCGCAAGCATGTCTGTACAAGGCAGCGGTTCTGATATGCTTTCGAGGATATGCGTCGGTAAACATCTCGCAAGCTCGACGGTATGTGGTACAGTCAGCTTGGGTGTCAATGACATATCCAAGGAATATTCATCACTATAGCTCTGGATCACCATAGCCTCCGTACTTGCGTGCTTCAACATCGAGAAGTGCAAAGACGAGCTTGGTAATGAGGTGGAAATCAACGACGACTTCGATCACTTGGGGCAAGTTCTGTGAGCATTTATTACCCGGTTCGTGCAGTTTGTAGGCTGATGAGCATCGCTTGTGAAGGCATAAGTCCAAATTTCAGTGCACTTTCGTACCGCGTTCAGAGAAGATGAAACAGCTTATTCTCGAGGAGTAAAGCGCCCCGTTTTCTGGCCGCCTTCAATAGTTGTACTGTCCGGACATTAATGTTGTTCTCGGTGTAGTCTTCATGTTTTGAACGGTCTTGACGTTTTTATCATTGTTCAAGCGCGAGGACGGCAGAGACGACTATGCACGAAACTTAAGGATAACATACTTTTCAATGAATACGACGCCTGCAAAGCTAGGCGCAGAGGTAAGTAACAGCTGAGAAAATGATCTGGTGCAGCGTGGTAGTCCATGTAATGCGGAAGCTCGCTGTTGGAAAGTCTTGAGGACACTGCCCTTGACTTCCACCCTTTGACCACATCGTACTCATCGCGATCAACAAGCGACCCGCGAAGTGGCTAGAAGAGGAAGGTGGTCGCAAACTTGTTGGGGCTCCTTCAAGTTGTGTGCTTTGGAGGAAGCTCGCCACACAATATCGGCAGAGTGAGATATCGGACTACATGGGGGGTAGTTGCGGCTCAGAGGTCTCAGAAGAGGGTCCACAGGATTTGGATGATGAAAGGTTATGATCTCTTGTGCGTATGCGACTGGGGTAGAAGTTGATGGCAAGAAGAAAAGACAAATATTGGCCATCAAAATTGTTTCTGAGCTTCCTGCTCCCACCATCTGTCTCTGAACTGTCTCGAACATTATCTGAGTAGAAGCGTGAGTTTCCAACCATCTCATTCTTCACAACTCCCATTCTTTCCATGCAGATGAAGGTGACCGTTGATATCCTTGTTCTAGGTGCCGGATGGACGTCGACCTTCCTCACCGACCTCTGTCAAGAGCGAGGTGTGAGCTATGCGACAACGACACGATCTGGACGCGATTCCACTATCAAGTTCACCTTCGACCCGGCGTCTGATGAGATGGAACCCTATCGCGTTCTGCCAGACGCTGAAGTGGTCCTTATCACCTTTCCAATCGTGCAGCGCGGCGCGTCAGAGAGGTTGGTCAAGTTGTACACGGACAGTCACAGACGCGAAGGATTGACGACGAAGTTCATCCAGCTCGGTTCGACTGGTATGTGGGACGTGCGTAATACCTGAACTTTCTGGATCCTAGCATGAGCTAACGCGCCCTCTGTAGGGACCACGTCTTGCTGCGAAACTAGGTGGTCCTTCACAAGTCAATCAACACCAGTGGTACGATCGGCACTCTCCTTACACGTCCACTCCTCGAAGCGATGCTGAGGACGAACTACTCGCCCTGTCTCCAACATTTCCGACCACGATCCTCAACCTTGCTGGCCTCTGGGGTGGTACTAGGCAGCCGAGGAACTGGGTGGCGAGGGTAGCACCAACCAAGGAGGTCCTGGAAAGCAAGGTGCCATCTCGGTTTACCCATACTCGTCTTTTTCTCCCAACTGACCCTAGACCTCCTTCATCAGGGCAGCCTCCACTTGATTCACGGTATCGACATCGCGCGGGCGATCTTGGCTATTCACAACGACTTCTCCAAAGCACAAGGGCAACGCTGGATTCTCACCGACGGTAGGGTATACGACTGGTGGGACCTAGCTTCTGCTTGGGGCTCTGCTCCTTCAGCTCCGACCAAATCAGCTCAGGAGGCCGAGCGTCATGCCATTGGATCTCCTTCATCGCCAGCTTCCGCCATTGGACTCTCCTCTCAGCAACACAAGGCTACAGAAGTTGAAGAAGATCGTGGTCCCCAGCCAGCATGGGTACGCGAGCTGATGCAGGACCATGGGATAAGAGGGCTGCCTCGAGACGTTCAGTCCCTGGGTCGCGCCTTGGACTCGAGGGATTTCTGGCTTACGTTCGGATTGAACCCTTGGATGACACTGTTTTCCTAAAGTCAATTCTGGCCGAGCACCCAGAAGCATATAGCAGATTGTAAGACTCATTTGATGATCTGTCCTGCAATCTGTTGACGAATTTGCTTTCCAGAAAGCCACTTACGTCTCAATCGATGACGGGGCTCATTCATCACCGTACCTTCACTTTGTCTTGGCGACCTAGAACTATTCCGTTATGCACTCTCTTCAAAAATCCACATGATATGTTAACGTCTCCTGAACCGAAACCTTATCAAACGTTACCACTTGTCTCGACTGTCAAGGCATGATCATCCTCAAGAGACGTTGCCCAAGCGATTAGCTCCGCGTTTGGGACGCCCATAGTGCTTCGCTAGCACTTTGAATTGAATCGACGACTCCGCTTGTCTGCACCTCAGTATTCCGGTTACGTGGGCGCTCATCATTACTAGACCACGGCTCTCTCTGAAAGTAACTGAAGGCTTTTCTTTCCTTACACATTGACTCAAAGTTTTCGGGCGATCCTTGCCATTGACAGTGATCGGTGACTGTACACTATTCAAAAGACATCCGCAGGTGCCGGAGTGGCGACCAGCGAACACCTTCCGTTCAACGCGAATCGTCTGGATCTTCGTTACGAGACACCGTCGATCACGGATTGCTTCTATGAAAAGATTTGCTTCTTGGATGCATTGTCACAAAGAGGGACGCGGCAGTACCCTTCATTCCCGAATACCAAGTGCAAGAAGCTGTGGGACTGCGGAGCCTGGGTGGAGGTGGTGGCAATAGCCTGAGATCAATCCGGGGGATTGGTAAATATGCCTCTGAAATACACCCATTCCTAAATGTCAGTAATGTCCTCATGACCGTTTTTCGAACACTGCCTGATACAACAAGCAAGTAGGCAAACTACACCATGCTAGAAGAACATAACAGGACGCAATGTTTCTGACTGTGTGCGAACGGCGTGCAATTCGTTTGGGCAATCTGAATTCAATTATGGCTATGCGCTGCCTTTTTCCTGGCTCTCGTCTTCGGCCCCGCTTGCTTCGCGGCGTCTCCGGGAAATCATTGCTAGACTCATGGTAAGCCCTGAGTTAATACTGTCATCAACATTCTAGTATAACCGAAGCAGCTTAGCTCATTGACTTATTCCTAGTGGATTCCATTTCGCTCTGTCCGAAACAGGTCACTAACAAGCCTGAGGCTTCGTCAAGCCAGTCCGTCAAACGTATGCCAATCATCCTTGGTCAAGAGAGCTCCAGCACCAAATATACGACTACTCTCCTGAAGTGCTGTCTGCGAGGCTGCTATGCCGCCGATCTGCTAAGTATATTCGACTAGTCAATGGCCCGGGCCTGCCAAGAAGAAAATTATCGGCATAGGTTGTAGGTTGAAACGCTCCAAGTGGGTCGGCCACGTAAACCGCGACAGGTTAGGCAGTTATCAATACTTTCTCGTAGAATTCAGGGGATGAACACCTGGTCTGAATGACTAATCGACCTGCAAAGCACGTATAAAAGATGTACAGAGGCCTCTTGTAATTCCTCAGAGCAGGTTCTCTAACCTCAATCGCATCCTCATACATTGCCTGGTGCCGGTCGCCAGGATCATCTTTACAGTATGTCGTCAATCTTCTAGTCCATTGATTCCCCGCTCAATACTTTCCTCGTCCAGTATAACCCAACTTCCAACATGTTCTCCATGCGTACAATGCTTGTGTCTGCAGCTGCGGTCCTGCTCGCTTCCGTCGCAGTGAACGCACTACCCATTCCAGAAGTTCATCCACACCACGTCCATCCCGGATCCGTGTTTGTGGCTAAGCCCGCACATTTCGACCCAGCTTTGGTATGTTTCCTATATAACGATTCATGTTACTGTTTTCTGAGATTTCATTATCTCAGCCTGGACACAGCGGGCCCAGCGGGCATAGGAACCATCCTGTCATTGCCCTAAGCCATCCAGACCACGAAGGTTGGGTACCAGTGGCTGTGGTCTCACACAACCACCCGGAGCATATGCAAGGTGCTGTTCACGACGCCCACCACTATCATGAACACACTGCCGCCGCCGGCCATGGGTCGTTCAGTGAAGGCAGTAAGATTGCTGTTGGCAACCCGACTCACGTCCATGTCAGCAACTTGAATATGGTGTCGCCTGATAGCAACTTACCGCACCGGTTGCACAACACAGACACCCAAAACCTGAGGGCAGAAGTCCGTAAGTCCAATTTGTCTTGTCGAGTTTGATATCGCCCACTTATATCCTCGATTTAGACCATGCAAGCGGATTCCACGCCAACCACCCTCCTCACCCGCCCCCTTCCCCTCACACTCCTCCGTGGCACCATGGCAATCAATAGATATCATGTAGATTACACATGGACACCCCAAGAGGTCGAAAGACCTTGTGCCAAAATGAAAATACATAATGGGTGCTATCAAATAAGATGTTCTCTCGCAAGTGTCAGATTTTCTTTATTGCCACTGGCAGTATGGTGGATTGCCCCGTTTCGAAGTTGAACTTGACCCGACACTTAGGTCACTGCCAAGGTCAATGTTGTCTATAAATCCTGATTTCTCAGGGGTTACAGGCGGCTGCCGAGCTATGTGGCAGCCCCACTGGCGAGCTATTGGCAGAAACGTAACGTTTTCAAGGTATCAAGATGGAAGCAACAGCTCCTCAGCTGGCTTGCATTCTTGGTAGTCTGGCGCTGAGAAATTCCGTGAATAGACCAGCTTCGACGATGATACCACATAGGCGTCGCCTTTCGCGGCCTTTTTGGTCTAACTGATTCAGTGCTCGTCCACGACTGATTCAGGAGTAGATATATACGTCCTCTACCAATGACAGTACCCAAGTAGACATTAAGCAGAACTGCGAGCTCAGTACAAGCTTGTCTAGGTGCTCCCTACGTGGCATTGTCACCTTCACGCGAGTACTGTACCTTGCCCGCGCCACAATGATATTCACGAAGGACAATGTCCTCGTAGTAAAAAATCTTCAACCCTTCTACAGCATCAAAGACCTCCAGACCCTCAACACCGCCCCAACCCGCCAAATCCAGACTTTCAATGGGCATGCCTGACATTTTCTTGGCAAGCAGAAGGGGTAGCAATTCTTCGCCATATTGGAATATGTCCTCGTAGCCCATGCTTTTCAGGGCTTTTATCTTCCTCAGATTTGGGAAGATCGTTGAATGCCCGGCAGCCTCGTCACCTAGTACCTTGAGAGCGGAAAGGTCGGCAACAATGGATTCGACGTTCTCGAGATTTTGGAGCAACGTGATGGCAGCCTGGTCCCATTGTCCGAATGAAGCAGCAGCATCCAGTTCTAGCGTCTTGACGCAATTTGAATCACAGGAAGAGAGAGCCTGCAGAAGAGAGAAGATGGTATCAGAGCTTTGAATGCTCGTCGAGGAGATGTCGACAAAAATTGAGGCTTCGTCCACGTCTCTCAGAGGAGCTTTGTCGGCAAGACGGAATCCGATGCTATATAGAGCCAACGCAAACGTTGCAGGTCGGTAGCTTTCCAGAAAATTGCGAAGGTACCTGGACAGTGTTTTACGGGCTAAAGCCATGTCTGGTGTTCTAATTGGCTCTTCTTCATCAAACGTGTTGAGCGACAAACGACATTGCTTTGAAGGGAAAATCTGCTCCATGAGGACTGTGCACGCTCGAAGGCCGCCAGTGAGGTCGATTTTGGTCAAGTAGGGGAGATGAACAGATACTGAGGTTGAGGCATCGGAAGGATCGGGAAGAGCTTTGAGAAGGCTTAATGATTCCAGGCGAGGCATTTGCTTGAGCGCTTCAAGCCAATCGGAGATGGTCATCTTCTGAGAATAAGAAATGTCTAGGCGACGAATGACGGAAAGCCATCGCAGCTCGGGTTGTAGCATCACATTCAACTTCCACGAGCCGAAAGCTTCCAGCTGTGGCGCCTCGTTTTCGAACAGGTGCATATCGGCCTGAGAAGGAGCGAGGTCGAACCCGTCTCTGGAGTGGACATGTATGTTCCTGAGTCTCGGAGCAGGTTGATACAGAATGTCCCATGCGCTCTTCTCCAGCAGTCGAGTCCCTGATATTCTTATCCTGAGGCTTTCAACTCTTGGCCAGTGGTGTTGCAGCAGGAACATAAAGTAGTCGCGTTCATGCGCTCGAGCGATAAAGACACCTCCTTTCACAATGAGGGGCGATTCGCCGGTTCGACGCATTATCTCGTCCTTCTGTCTGGACCCCATGGAAGAGAATGCGTCGAGATCGATGAGGCGGCCCCACAAAGAAGGCGCGTTCAGAAGCAGCTCTCGCCAGCGATGGCATACTTGGGCGCAGCGCCATGTAACGTTGACAGGCCGGTTATCCCATCCTGATGGTGCGTCGTACTCGTAGGTGCGGGAGGGAGCGTCCTCAGTCCTGCTGACGATGACTAGGAAGATTCTCCAGAGAACATCTTCGAGTAATGTGGAGATGAAGTCGACGTGTCCGACCGAATTGCTCACATCGTCCTGACCAGAGTCTGAGTCCGCGAAAGACGGTGCTTGGGGTGAGATAGGCTGCGTACCTTCGAAAGTTCGTTGTAGGAGGCTGGCAGACTCATTTATTTAATCCGCATTCGTCTGCAAGAAAGTAAACGAGAAGCTGCCCTTGCTATCGCTGAGATACTCGCAGTATGTAGTGAACCAAGGTAATTGTGATTGACACTTCCATGTGCACTATGTGGCACAACATCGCGGTGGCTTTGATCCCTATTTTTACTCAAAAAACATACACTTGACGGAACACGACTCTTTGCTAAACTTCAGGTGAGCAGTTTGTGGAACCCGTGTTGATGATCGTCGTTCCAAAAGGTCGAAAGTCTTCAGCACACTGGGCGGTGGCGCTCTTGCCAAATATGATTGTGTTCCGGCTTCCAGCCAAACAAAAGCAGCTTTGTCTCCCGACACACCCAAGCCCGTGCAATACACCCCTCATCTACGTCCCATCCTGGCTGGCATCTCAAGGACGGTCCTAGGCCCGAATATGCTCAGGGCGCGCTCAAAAACAGGGGAAGCCATTGATTGGTCTTCTCCAAAACTCAGCAGCCAAGAGCAGGGCAGGTTCTCTGGCGGCGACATGCTGGACGACCCAGTCTTGCATTCAAAGGTCAGGAAACGAGGGACAGCAAGCCGAACTTGGATATCTAGAACTTGGTCAAGGGCTTTTGGTGCTAAGCTTTGCTTGGGCTGCTTCTCGCTGGTGCTGCTGGCGACTGTCTTCCTGACATGGAAAGCATATATGCGCGTCGATCCTCATGAGGAACTCATTTCAACATCTGACAACGGAACTGTCGATCAGCTGGCTGCTCATGATTCTGGCACAGAGCTTTTAGAGACTTACCTAGGCCTAGAGGTCGAAGGCAACACCACAGCGCACGCCAAGGACTCGCCAGCGACGACGGCAACGGCTGCGCCTACCAGGACCAAGGCACCTTACAAGTACCCCAAGGTTGACCGCTCGATCTTGGCTAAGCTTGATAGACTGGAACGTTTCTTTGCTGACGACTATGGCCTCTCTCCGCCTATGCCGACTCCCAAGAGGCACGGACCACCCTTGATCACAGGCATTCCAGAGCCACGACGCGCTCCTCGTTCGTCAAAACGAGGTAATCGCGGTGGCGGGAGCAGCCCTGGAAAGGATACCCCCAGCAGCGCCAATGCCAACGCGATCTGCGAATCCCCAGCCCATCCTCGTCCATGCAGGTTCCTCCTCCCACTGCGGGTCGCTGAACAAGAGTCAAAAGCTCGCATACATCTATCCCAAATTGCGCAACTTGCAAGGCAGCTTAATCGCACCCTCGTCTTGCCTAACGTAGGCAAGAGTAAGATCGGGGCTTGCTTCAAGTGGCCTTTCTCAACGTACTATGAACCGTCGTCACTGCTGCTTGACAAGGCTGTCGACCCCTCAGATCTGGAAGCATTCGTCGAGCTTGAGGCATTCAGATCCTGGTGGGACACTCGTGAAAAGCATGGGCGAGTTCCAGTGAATTCCCAGCTGATCTCTGTTGCACCAACTCTCCCCGCTCATGACAGCTTCCGAGAGCACCCTCTGTACGGCAATGGTGACATCGAGGTCCACGCATACAAGGTCTTCGGGGCTTGGAACAGTGATCTACCTGGCTGCGTTGGAAGCAAATTTCGCCCACTTGGGCCTGCCCTCCCTGTGTTCATGTCAGCCAACATTGTCACGACCAAAGAAGGGGGAGTCAGACCTATTGGTGATGCCGTGCTAGACGCGTTCAACACCGTCTTGAAAAGACGTCTGCCTCGACCGGCGGAGGAGAGCTTTCTTGAGCAAGATGTCATCAACAACGTTGAAGATGTTGAGGTCGCAGAACCCGACGTTGTCGTCGTTAACTGGGACCTGCGTCACCCCGTCTTCCCACCATCACCTAACGTCCAAACCCTTCAATATTCTGCGCGCATGCATGAGCTGGCAAAAAGATATGCACCAAAGGATCCTTACCTGGCGATTCACTGGAGGATGGAGACCGTTGACCCTGAGACGTTGCAAGAGTGTGCTCATGCCCTCGTCGATGTCCTGACCCGCCTACTTCATGATGACACCTTAGCTGAGAACCTCACTACTATCTGGTTTGCCAGCGACTACCCATATCCCATTGCAAGAAGGACCGCAAAGAACAAACGGCCTGCCGTGGCAGCGAAATCGGGGACCTTCAGAGATTTTGATATACGCCATGAGGAAGCTGTAGAAGTCATAAGGAGTGCATTTGATCAGAATAGTGAGCTAGAAGGATGGAGGTTGACTGACTTTGCAGAGGCTATCGAGGACGCTCCTCCTGCCGACCGCGATTTGCTTGGTGATCCAGGGGTATTGGGTATCCTAGATAAAATTGTGAGCACGAAAGCCAATCTATTCGTTAGTGGTTCAACACGTTGTGCTCGCAAGAGGTATGTTGCTCCCATGGACGGTGTTCAGTCTCTAAAATCTCATTGCATTAGCTCTTTTACGAGGCAAGTTATTGAGAGCAGGCGTAACGACTGGGCCAAGAACAGACAATCTCATGTAAGAAACGTCGTCGACATGTTCGGGTAGGAAGCGTGAGCCAAGCCAACATTCCTGCGAACCATGCAGATGTGTAGATGAGAAAAGGGGGAATCGTGCATAGCGAGAAAGATAGCATAGCATGGGGGTACATATACACATGCTCATACCACACAGTTCCAGTCGTCGTAAAGAATGATGATATAGAAAGCTCGCACCCAACATTTACTCCCTGGGAGCACCCCGTCCAACACCAGCAAACTGCGGCCTGAACTCCGAAGGAGCACCCTCCTCCTTCTTGCTGCGGTATTCACCACGGTCGCCGCGGGGGGCGCGGTAAGCACCCTCTCCACCAGCACCGGGGCGGACGGTGGCGGGACGAGGGGGACGAGCTGCCTTTTTGTGGGTGGCAGGGACGATTTCGGCGGGGAGATGGAGCCTATCAAGGATATGATTTAATTACGTTCAAACCGAGAATATCCTAAGCAAAACCTCACCATTCGCGGAGGTATTCAACGCCCTCAGGGGTGAGGACGTAGTAGTACCATTGCCAGGAGAATCGGGTCTTGACGAAGCCCTTGGAGGTCAAGCTCTGGCAGGCTTTGATGACTTGAAGGTTGGGAACATCGAGCTCCTCGTGCTTCGGCGCGTTGAAGTCCTTTTTGGCGACGAGAACACCCTCTATTGACAAAGCCTCGTCAGCACCCTGGTCCCTCCCTCAGAAAAACTTCCACACACCCTTGAAGAGGTTTTCGTAGATAACGCGCCTGTTCTGCTTGGGAATGATCATGCTGGGCCTATGGGTTTATCGTTTCGGAAGCTGTAGGAATGACCGCAATGAGCGACTTTCTCTGGTAGAAGGGGCGAGAAGACGTACTGCGACGCTGGAAAATCGCACTTGCTGTTCCGGCTGTAAGAGACAGAAAACACAGTCAGTCGTCATCCAAACACAATACGACCCATCCACCCATTTCGACTGCTCCAAATTGCATGAAATCACTCTTGATGGGTTCGTGGGGACATGGAGAGACGGTCTGGCAGACTTACAGGGCGGATTTTGAGGACGGTCTTGCTGGGGAGTCTCGACGTTGACGAGCGGCGCGGCGAGGGCGTATCAAACTTTGCCACTGGCACTGTGTTTGGTGTTGTTTGGCTCAACCTTTCCTCTGATCCCATTTCTCAAGTTCGCTTCGTCGGACAGGCCTCTTACTTAGTCGGCACTCTAGGTTCCTCAACCTCAATCTGGAAAAGCGATGTAACATGAAATTTGTACCAGGGCCCAACTTCGATACAACGATTTTATCCCAGGAACCCTGTCCAGCATCTCGTCGAAATTCATGATCAAACAGCGCTTGTCTACTTGTACAGAACTGGGGTAATTGACTATAGGAAACCCTTTCGAGTCTTCTGAATCTCAAGACCCTCATCGCCGAAGTACCTGTGGACGAATGTGTCAGTTTGGCCATGCACTTTTTTGCGACTTCATGCCTTCGTGTAGCAAAATTCCACTGATCGTATCTGCGAACCCATTGGCCTACTAGTGGAGAGCCAACTTAGTCTTTTATTCGCTTGTAAAAATGGTCTGAATCATAAGACAGACACTTACCAAGCTTGTGGACGTAACTCTCGATCTGATGAATCTGATGATCCAGGGCCTCACCAAACGAAGGGAAGCGTTCCATTTTGCGTACTATGGATGACCTTCAAGTCCTCAAAGTGATCAAATAGCTCCAGACCAACTATTTCGTTCCATCCTGTCAAGTCCAGTACTTCGACAGGTGCTCTGTAGATCCTCAATGACTCCACAAAAGCCAAAATATTCTGGCAAATTCCTCTTGTCAGTGGTTGTTGAGCAAAGAATAACCAGTCAGTCGGAACTATTCTGATTGTCTTCAAGTGGGGAAAGGAAACCCAATTTATGCATTGGAGATGTTGGAGCGTAGTGATATTATCAAGGCCAGCAACGATAGTCTCAATGTTGGTAAACTTTGAAAGTAGAACAGAGAGATGAATATCCCATCCGAGTCCGTGGTCGGAGTGGTGTATGACTTCGAGAGAAGAAACACTGTGGAGGTTGCAACCAGCAAATGCGTCAACGAGGGAAATCAGAGAAAGCGGTTGCCCCATTGTTTCTGAGTCAATCTGAACTTGGAAGTCTGGCATTTGGACAGACATGCTTCCAGATAGCCAACTCGAGATATTGATAAAATCATCGTTTAACTTGATCGAAAAGGATGTCGTGAGCTGATGATTGAAATAAGATTCTGAATAGCGCGAGAGAACCTGCTTCAATAGCGCCATATCTTCTTCATTGATGGGTGCTGATTCTGACGCTGCAAGTAGGTGTAATTTGCATGTCGCTTTCGGCATTATTTGTGTTAAAAAGACAGCCCATGCGCAAGGGTGGCACACGAGCTCGATTTCGTCAAGCTTAGGAAGATGAATAGACAGCTGTGGCCATGTGCGGCTATGAGAAGAGAGCACCTTCATCAGACGCAGATATTCCAAGCAAGGCATTTTCTCCAGCACCTGAAGTAGGTGATTAGTTGACATGGAGCTAACATGCGATATATCGAGATTACGGATACCGCAAAGCCATGACGCGTCAGGGCTGATTATGAAACTCAGGTGTGAGTACTGGAGGGTCTCCAGGAGAGGCGCATCGTCATTGAAAAGTTTGCAGTTGGGATTATGCAAAGCAGGATCGTAGATATCTTCATCCAATTGAATGACACATCGGCGAAGTCTAGGCGCTGAGCGAAATAAACACAGCCAATCTTCTTCAGGGCAGAGTACTGAACGTGCTCTTAATATGGCCAACGACAGTGACTCGATCCTGGTCCAGTCACAACGTAGAAAAGGGAGCAGAAGATTTTGCCCAGTGTTCCCGTAGTAGATGAAGTAGCCCCGTATAGCCAGAAGGGCCTGACCCGTCCGATGCCTGATTTCGTCCTGCCACTCTGCTTTGAAGCGACTCATCGCGTTCAGGTCTATGATTGCAGCCCAAAGAGATGGTGAGTTGATGATGATTTCGCGCCATCGACGGCAAACATGGGCGCAGGACCAGGCCGTGGCTAGTGGGCTATTTTTCCAGTCAACGTCGGAAGTCCTCCTGTTATTCTTCATGAAGATGTTCCAGAGCAAGTCATCAGACAAGTCGGCGATTGAAACGACAGCTGCACTGTCATTCACGACCTTTAGAGCCCGTTTCTGCAAAATTTTCAGTACGAACCAAGCTCAAAGATTGAAGGCGTCACCTGAGTCCGATAAAGGAAACACATAGCTCAGGTCTTCTGGCTTCGACGCTGGACTTTGCGATTTAAAGGCCATTGTGATGGTTCAAAACAAGGTCAGTTCGAGCAATGTCAGTCCGAACAAGGTCACCGTGACTACCTTCACGGAACCGGCAAATCAAGGTCCGACTTGTCCTTCACGGTCTCCCATACATATCGCAGATCAGCACCGGTGCCTTCAACAACTGGAACACCCACTTGCTTGGAAGGTCTCCTAGGGTGAGACTGCCCAGGCTGTTGCCTTGACGAGTGCAGGACTTAACGCCGTTGAACTGGTGGTATCCATGGTTCTCAAGCTGCACGGAGCTGTTCGCTCGTCCGCAACTCGACGAGCTGCCGTTGTCCTTGTCGAAAAGCAGGTCCCATTTGAATTCATCGTCATAGATACTCCAAATAAGGAGCAGAAGACCCTCGAATACATGAAGAAGCAACCGTTCGGTCAAATTCCCCTTCTTGTAAGTTTGTCCTGATTTGTGCTCTCCCAAACGTTGACAAAGTCCCTTCGCTGACCATAGGACGATAATGGCTTCCTGTTGTATGAGAGCCGTGCAATCGGTCGATATATCGCAGAGAAATACCTAAATCAAGGACTCCCACTAATACCTTCGGAGCTTAGAGCAAAGGCTCTCTTCGAGCAAGCGGCGTCGAGCGAAGTGGCCAATTTCGAGTTCCATGCTTCTCAGCTCTGGAAGGAAGTAGTGAAACGGCTGTGAGCATCAGCTCTATCTTAACTCTGTACATATACTCGATGTTCATATCACATTCAAGGAGAGTCGGGCAACAACCAGATGCGGAACGCGTTCAGCAGCTGCTGGTAGAGCTCTCGTCAAAAATGGACGTCTACGACGAAATCCTGTCTAAACAAAGATATTTAGCGGGAAACGTAGGCCATTTCTCTATTTTACTGCACTGTCAGTTGACTAGATTATTTCCGAAGAACATCACTTTGGTCGACTTCTTTCCTCTCCCCTACGGATTCTCACCAATGATTGAGGGAAGCGGAATAATTGAACACGATATAATAGAAAGAAGACCACACTTGAATAGGTGAGGCGCAATTCATTTTCAATTGTTGGCTTCTTCCAACGATTGCTCGATTCCTCGCCTTAG
This sequence comes from Gymnopilus dilepis, assembly GCA_002938385.1. Lineage (NCBI taxonomy): Eukaryota > Fungi > Basidiomycota > Agaricomycetes > Agaricales > Galerinaceae > Gymnopilus > Gymnopilus dilepis. Next base: position 15,133 of record NHYE01000255.1, read on the forward strand.
ATGGTTCAAGGAAATGAGCTCGCGCAACTCATGGGCAGTCGTAAAAGATGGGGTGAAGTCGTTCAAATGTGTCTCAAGAAGTGATCGGAATAAAGATACTCCTTTCCAGCACATAAACTAGACTTGCGTTTCCTATTTACCAGCAAAATTTTAAGTCCAAACTCCAACCACTTGAAAGGATTTGATCAAAATGCAAAAAGTTTTTGACAAGAGTGGGACTCGAACCCACGCAACATTACGTTATGAGATAACCTGTCAGAACAGGCAAGCTACGCTTGAGTCACACGCCTTAACCGCTCGGCCATCTTGCCATAGGAAACAACCTTGGCCGAAGCGTTCACGGACGGGTAGAGGTTATGTCTGACGCTGTCTGCAACCAGCTGACCTGGTTCGTAGTTTCTTCCTACCACCACATTGCTCATGAGTTCAAAGATTCTGGCCATACACACTATGCCCACGCAGTGTCGGATACGTAGCTGTAAGCTATCATGACCGTCTCTCGGAATTCTGATACTAAAACGGGACTATAGAAACCCAAAACTGTTGCTAATGTCTGCAAATACGACAACACCTATGGCTAACACCAGTACGGACCCGTCAAGGCAAAACCAAGATGTCTACCTTGTTTGAACGGATTGCGCTCTGCTTACTCGCCTTAACCCCATTTACACCTGCCTTCGCGAATGTGACAATGATTTTGCCGTCGGCCCCGCTCGTATGTCCATCCACTTCTGCTCCAGCAACAGGCCTCCCAGTCTGACCGTCCGTTACTGTCAGGACGACAGGTTGATTGCGACGCGCTGTTGGGGGCCCATTAAGCTTCAGAAAGTTGACTGCACTGAAAGCGTCGAAAGCCCAAAGTATCTCGTCCACGACCTTGACCTCCTCTTGGCAACCACCAACGGGCGTGAACTGGAAGTTTACAAGGATGCCCCAGAATTCCGTGGCTGTCTCTGAATCCCCACCTATCGAAGTAATGAAGAAGTCGTCGAATGTGGTGTCAAATGTCCTAGAAGTACTCAGTCTTTCAGTCCAGAGTGAACGAGAAAGGGCCTCACCCGTCGAACGAAAACCCGGATTGTTTGGACGCGTCATCCAAGGCACTGGTGCATGTTGGTCCGGGATGAGGGTTGGCATGGTTGTTGGTACCATCACAGTGATGATTTCCTCCTGAGCGGGTGGTGATATTGTGGCCTTTGGTACGTATGATTCCTTCATAGAACGTCTTGTCCCGTCCTTCGATACGCAGACTGACTGATGTTGGTGTATTTACAGGTGCAGGTGGAAGTGCGTGGACATTGGTCCAGAGAAGGAAAAACAACGCGAAGAATTGGAGAAACATGACACGTCGATCGTTTAGAGTACAAGTGGGGATCAACTGCTCTGGAAATCGACACTTTGAACATTGAGGCATCCCGTTTTTATTCTCTGTTTTCTTTAATCAGGTACCCCGATTTTCATGCCATCACCTCCCTGACCCGCTGAAACCTACTCACCGCAGGCCATCCCTCTTGAAATCACGTCAGCAGTGATGTCCAGCGCTCGGACTTGTTGACAACGTCCTCCTTGCTCTGACATCCTGCCCTGCCCAAGGTACGCGACCTTTCATCGCCTTCTTTATATTCTCTCCTTTCTGACACAATCTTACTGTCAGTCTGGCTCTAGACTAGCCTAAAGAACACGAAGAACATGGCAATATGTCCTGTCTTCTAAAGTTGACACCAATTCACGTTATACAATTAAACGTTTGCCAATTTTACCCCTCATACAACTGCCGCAGCACGTTCGCAACTACGGCGTTATCACGACGTCCAGCGCGTTTGATCGAATCGAGTCCGACTTTTCCGCTTTCACCGAGTTCACGCCGACTTTTCCAAAAGTGACCGCCACCTTCCCCTCACTATTACTCGTCTTCCCATTGACCTCAGCTCCCGCCACCGGGCTGCCCGTCGATCCATCCGTGACAGTGAGGATTACCGGCCGGTTGACCCTCGCTGTTGCAGGCCCCGTCAATTCGAGGAAGTGGGTTACGTTGAACGCGTTGAATGCCCAAAGAACGTGCTGGAAGGCCTTGACTTCTTGCTGGCAACCGCCTACCGGTGTGAACTGGAAGTTGAGGAGCAGGCCCCAGAACTCTGTTGAGGTCTCTGTGTCGCCGCCGATGGAAGTAATGAAGAAGTCGTCGAACTCCGGGTCGAAGGTGCTATATCAAACGAACGGAGTGATTGGTCAAACCTTGGTCGTTTTGCGTATCTGCTCACCCATCAAAAGCAAAGTGGCGGTTTCTGGCCGCGTCAGCCAAGGCGCTGGTGCAGGTCGGTCCTGGCAGCCGATTCTCTTTGTTGTTCGTCCCATCGCAGTGGTGATTACCACCCGATGGTGTGGTAACATTGTGACCTTTGGTGAAGATCAGTCCTTCGAAGTGTGTCTTCTCGCGACCTTCAGTCCTCAGGTTGACTGGCGTCAGGATGTTCACTGTTGGCGCCGCACGAGCTACTGCAGCGAGTAGGAATGTTATCGATGCGAAACATTGGAGAAACATTCTGGACGACCTGGGTGTGGGTAAAGGGTTCACTAGGGTCAGGCGGGAGGATTGTCGTTATTCTTGCAGGTTTATAGGAGGTATGCTCCCCACACTTGTCGAAGTCGAATTGACTGACACTATGAATAGGCCAAGACTCTCTCAGCATCATGTCGACTTTGATGGATCTTCGCTGAGAACCCCGTGTCGAGGTACCAATATTAATCCAAATCGACTACAATTGATGGTACTCTAAGCAATGTGGCCAGAAATTTCAAAACATCTATTCTTCTAGAAGTGTCTCTGTGGTGCGAGCCCGCGTATCCTTCAAGAACTTCACCAGCTCTGTACCTCCAGTCCCCTTCATTGGAACCTTTTCCGCTGCCAGCTTGGCCGCTCTTCTGGCGGGACCGACAATATAGAGAGTGGCAATGATCATGTGCGCATCACGGAACTCCTTGAGAGCTTTGACAGCACGGTTGTACGCTGCCAGCAGTTCGGCGTTCTGCGATTCCATCACAAATTTACGCAAGGGCCTGGGGTTGGCTTTGAGGTGGTCTAGAAAGAGTCGGTGGTTTCTGGGCATGTATGACTGCATCCTTGACATGAATGTGAGGCGATCAGGAGACGTCGCTTGGTGGTCCACGCCGAGGAAAATGTCCAAAACATGGATCATAGAGCTCTGCCCAGCGCTAGGGCCTGACAACTCTGTCGGGACGCGCAGCTCTGAATACTTCTCAATCCCCTCGAATACCCATTTACACGGATTTTCTGCCGAATCTTCGCCTCTGAACCACGGCCGTACTTGGTTGTAGTAGACATCGGAGTCACAAGACTTCTTCACGTCGAGGAGGATCGCCTTCAACCCATCTATGACGCCCGCAATTGTATGGAGATATTCCCTGATTCGGCTCACTGCTATTGCATCCCCAACGAAGGTCTCGTCCATGGTCACGCGCATAAGCTCCAAAACTTCAACTCCCCGCAGCTCGATACGCGCAGAGCATAGATAGAACTCTTCCTCGTCAGTGAGGTTGGTAAACATCGTCTGTGTGCGGATGTTGTCAGGCGTAGGAATGGCATCTGGGGCATCTGGCGGGCTCCGGAAGTCCCAGTTGTACAGAACGGTATCAGAAAATGTGAGGACCGGAGGAATGTCGAGCTCCGTTGAAACCTGAAGGAGGGGTATGCCTATCGCTTCTGGTATCAAGACCGTATCAGAAGGAGGCAAGCTCTGAACGTAGAAGTGTAGGATGTACGCAAGCACAAGATGAGCTCGTCGCAAGAGGATTGCGTCAGGACTGAGCCCGGCCGTGGAGAGCACAGGCAGCTGTTTCGGTTGCAACAGAGAGCTCAGTTATGATCCGAGGGGAACGAGAGCCGCTTCAGACGTACCTCACGTACTCTCTTCCTCCATGCACTAGACGTAGCGGCTGCCGTGACCGTCAGCTCGACTTTATCCCCTAGTTGAAGTTTGGAAGAGACGGCACTATTCAGCGTCTCCTCCCATAATTTCCATTTGCTTGGTAGTCGTGCAATAGGAGCTCGGGGAGCCATGAAACCCGTGCGTTGGTCAACATCGAAGACTTGATTGACTGGTATTAGATGAGATGCTTTGGAGTGATCAACTGAGGTAGGCATGTATCCTTGGCTGGTATCTTAAACCTGGGCTTCGGGTGGGGCGGCAGCTTCTGAAGCGATGCAGAGAGGTGTAGTAGGTAGGTCTTGCAGAAGACGGAGATTTGGAATGTCATAAATCATATGTATGGTGACAGACCATTTATTCACAAGTCGAAGCGTTTCCGGGTCTTACCCGATAGCATCAGAATGTTTTGGGGTCGCGACACCCTTTACATCACAAGGCGACAGCCGACGCTCTTGCCATTTTGGAACCACTATATGTAAATGCCAATGTAAGTAGCGTCATTTCATTCTTACTGGCATGTCAAACTAGAGTTGCAGCAAGGTATTTAATTCACTTCATGAAATATAGATAAGTTCTTGAGATTGAAGCTTGCACCTTGGAGCACCCTCCTGGAACTGCCTCATCCATTTAAGCGCCTCAAGACCTCGAGGCCTATCGTTGGCAACTTGAAGGACTCGGAGTGCCAAATGCGAGGCGACGCCTTTGACCTTCTGCACTTGTGTGGCTGTCGTTTTGCACGGTGAGCGAGGGCCAAAGGTTCAATGAATTCGAGGGATCTGTAGAAACGGGCTCATTTCTATATGGGACAGGCTTCATCGCGTATGGGATTGCCCAAGACTACACACCTCGTTTACTCGATATCAAATTGATGCCGACAAAAACCCCCGGGTTCATTGTTGTTCGAATGAGGTTTTCTCATGCCAAACTTGTTCTGCTATTCGACAGTTCTTTCATCCCTCTCCTCCCACTGCTCTAGGCTACGTACAACTCAGTAAAATGGGAGATCAGCGAGACAAGGGGATCACCTTCGATACTGAAGATTTCGGTGATCAGAAAGCTTCCAGCGTATATTCGTGTCCAGTTGATATGTCTGAACCGTGCTCATCAGTGATTATTGAATGCCTCAGGATCTCGTCGATGAAGTCACAAATTTGGAGAGCGAAGTCGAGGAAGCCGCGAACGAGGAGCCTAGCTATATCCATACTGTGGCTCCTGACCCTCGACGATCGGATCCTATCGATAACCCAGTATGGTCCTCTATTTTTTTACCTAGGACAATGTTATATCTCACATGCGTCCAGCGGATAGCGGAAGAGGGTTGTACTGCAATCACAGAACAGAAAAAATATTATGAAATCGATAATGTATTTGTCAAAAGGAACCTCACCCCGAGTGAATGGGCTATCAACATTTACGGCCACCTCCTTATCCCGTACAAATGCAAGGAGAGATTGAAGAATGAGGCAGCAGCCATCCGCTATATCAAGGCCAATACTAGCATTCCCGTCCCAAATATCCGCTGTGCTTTTGAAGACCACGGCAGATTTTACTTGATGACAGATATTGTTCCTGGCGTACAAATGGCCAACCTTCCCGACGACGTAAAGGGCCAAGTGATCAAAGAAGTAGACGGTTATGTGGCTCAGATGCATGCTATCAAATCCAAAGTCATGGGTGGCTTTGCAGGTGATGTGATCCTCCCATACCGTCTCAGCCAGTTTCTTTCTCCAGATGACGACGCCAAGTTTCGGGATGCGGATACTCCTGAGTTCGTTCTTTGCCATAACGATCTTTCGCAGCACAATATCATTGTTGACGAGGAAACGCTCAAAGTGAACGCCATTCTAGATTGGGAATATGCTGGATTTTTCCCTCCTGAATTTGATGGGAAATTTTACCTTCGTCCTGGCCCTTCCGTGGCGCTTGAAGGCGAACTGGACGACGTCGAAGAGCTATTCCAGGTTATTGATGCTTGGGCGATATGACCGCGTGGAGTCCCGCAGTCCAACTTGGCATTATATTCGATGCCTTCCTGTTGTACTCAAGCCCGTGTTCTTTCTATTCTGTCCAAGTCGGAACCACATTACTGTAATCAATATCATCGTTCAGTGTCCCTATATACTTGAAAGTTCGTAAAGTTCTGCCCAAATTACACATGTACGAGATTAATGATGTAAAGTCACTGACAGAAAAGAAATTATAAGACAAAGCCACCTAAGGTGGTGTAGTATATCAGAGAATCTCTAAGGTCGAAAAATTGAGACGGACAAATTTCAAATCAAAGAAGCCATGGCTTCGACCCAAGAGTTGGAGTCGACGCCGTGGATAGGGCAGTACCAGAAGGACCAGCAAGGCGAAACTCATGAGCAAAGTCTGCCCGCCGAAGAAGATACCCATCCAGGCCCAGACCAACAGCAGAAACAAACGTACGCGCGTGCTCCTCTCTCGTAAAGCGAATCGTAAAAAAGGCAGGCCTACCGAGTGTTGCTTGCACGGATTGTATAGTAGAGAGGCTCAAGCCTACAACCCTTACAGCTTCTTCGACCGCCTCTCGTGGGTCCGAAGTGTCTTTGATAGGTCCATAGACGACCTCTAGAGAAGGGTTTGGAAGGACATGAATATTGGCGTATGACGGCTCTCCAAATGCGTGTCCTTTCAGAGGCGTATTTCTGCCCTGGCGTGGAGAGATGGCGCCAGAAAAATCCTCCCTCCTTCTCTTTGCGTCTCTGGTAGTGAATGAGTCGTCTGGGATTGTGAAGCTCCTCTTGGGAAGACGTTCTGTGAAATCGGGGTTCTGAGAAGTCAAATTTCCCGGGGTTGTACGCCGAGACGCCTCTTCAACTGATGGGACCTGATCTTCAGGCAAGAGCCGTGTGACCGTTTCGTTCAAATCGCTGAGAGACGTCAAAGCGAATTGTGCGGAGGTGGCCAGAAAGCGTTCGATTGCCTTGACAGCGGCACTCAGGGCGTCCAACTCCTTGTTTGACGTGAAGACGGAATGGTCTTGCATCTCCTTCTCCAGCCTATCGAGGATTTTCTTGTGATCTGTGAGGATTCGATAGACATCTTCAAAACTACCAGCATGCGAGGATTCTGACCTGGAAAAGGATGATTGGAGGTTGGCCACATGCCGGGAGAGGACGACCTCGTTTCGGACGAGTCTGTTCTGGTTGAACATGGCGTCCTGACCAGGCATGAAAGGGGTCATTCCTAGCGCCATCACGCTGGGAGAATCCAGGGGAGCAGCTTCTTGAGTCTTGAGTTTTCGCTTTCGCGGGCGTTGGCCGTTCAAGTCAGGGAGGGAGGTCGATGAACGACGGGTTGTAGATGGAGCTGCGATGCTGTCAGGAATTTCCGGGCGTTGGGCGGATTCCCCAGGCGTGTGCGTAAGGTCTGAGATAGAACTATCTTCGTCTATACCGATTCAATTATGGATTCAAGCAAGTAATGCTGGATAAGGAATTATATAAAAGACTTACCAGTGGCAGACATCTTCGACGAAGAAGCTGAAGGGGCGTCCATGGGAGGCAACGATTTCGTGCTCACTCCGTTCGTCGATGACTATAAAGCATGCCAGTTCTTGATTAGTCACCACACAGAACAGCCACGGACTTCTTGGTTGCCGGATAGCTCATGCATTTGATAGTAGTTCCAGCAAGTATTACTGGAAGTTCATTGTCAAGAACATTACTAAGAAGACAAAAGTACGCCCTTACTTGGTACGGAAGTCGGTTTTACCTCCTCCTCACTCGTCAGAGCCTGAACATCGGAAGAAGACCCGACTCATCTTAGATTGGGCTGCGGCCTATCCGAAATCCCCGCCTCTTTCGCTGGCAAAAGCGAGGTCGCCGCCCATGTCCAGCGGATGACTGACTCGACACGACTGACTCGACACCCCGGAACATATTCAACGCCGTTCAACATTTCCAACGATCATCTGGGATAATGTGGCAGTGAGCTACCAAGGGTTTGAATCCGACTGGAGTAGTGAGATGACTCAAAGCAGCCCAACAAGTGTCCTATTAGGGTGCCATGGACTTCCAGCGCAAGGCAGACATCGGCACAGGCAATCGGCGACGCCAGTTCAACGACCACATACGAGGTTCTAAGTAGACACGGAGAGACGTATCTGAATTTAGGATATTTCTTGATTCCAGAGCCAGATCAAAGAAGATGAAAGTCAGGTAACAGAAGTTCCAGTCCAAGTTTCCAGAGCCATCTACACAGCGGTCTCGATGGACGACGTCAACAGGCACGACAAAGATGATGGCCGGAACAAAGATGCAAATTGATCGCGCCGGTACGCGCGGTACGGTCCAAATAGACGACGTGTGATTGGTGCCCGGACAAAACCGGGGAGTCACATGACGCTGCCACCGAACAAAATCCCTGAAAAGCGACTCTCTTCCAAATTTTTACGACCCACCTCCACCACTGCCAGCTAGACCCTCCCGTTTCTCTATTTTTTGTATAATCTCTCTTCTTATCTTCTCTTATAGACATGCCTTTCTCTGCTGGTGCGTTCTCTGCCTCGTCGTCGTCGTGAATAGCGGCGACGCGTCGTATGAACAGAGTACTGACGCTGTACTCTGCCCCGCCCGACGTGTAGGTGACTCTGCTAAGGGTGCTTCCCTCTTCAAGACCCGCTGCGCGCAGTGCCACACTCTCGGCGCTGGCGAGCCTCACAAAGTCGGCCCTAACCTCCATGGGTATGTACTACAGTCACTGGCGGACGTCTGATATCGTAGCTGACCTTGGCGGTCACAGTGTCTTCGGTCGCAAGTCAGGACAAGCTGAGGGCTTCTCCTACACCGCTGCCAACGTCAACAAGGGTGTTACCTGGGACGAGCAGACCCTCTTCGAATACCTCGAGAACCCCAAAAAGGTGAGCGGTTTGACTTCGCTGTCATGACCATCGCTCAGCTCGACGGATCTTTCTAGTACATCCCTGGTACCAAGATGGCCTTCGCCGGCCTGAAGAAGGATAAGGACAGGAATGACCTCATTACATACCTCAAGGAAGCGGTAGGTCCCCGTCGATCATCTATCTGAGCCTTTTTCTCATTCATTGGTTTCCTTTTCACAGACCGCCTAAAATGTCACTACCTTCCTCTCGCCTATCCCCTAGACAGTGTCGGATCTGCAGCAAATACACGCCTAATTTATGGTCATTATATTCAGACCCTTTGAGCTTGTTTTATGGACTTTTTCGTGTTCTTGCTGCAGGACGGTTGATAGTTTACTTAGAGAACCTATCTGTCTCTGTCCCTCCTCCACGCCGTACCACCCCTCATTCTCTACCTCGGAAAATTCTCATTTGCTTTTGGGTTGACTTTGCCGTCCGTGAACTTTGCGATAATTTCCGCTACGTCATTTGAAGTGACGTCACCCAATTTCTATCCTTCGGTCACGCGCGGGATTCTACCTAATTCCAGTCTAACTTCGAGTTTCTGTGCAGAATTTTACTGGTCTAAAGCCGTGCACAACTTGTAGGATAGGATGTACTAATATCAGTTCAACCTAGGCTTCACCGGGCATCATCGTGCAGAAATTGAATCAAGATATTGAACTCACAAACTTGAAGCCGAGTCCGGTCCGCTGACACGTGTGGCACGCACTTCATTGAATGACCGCTAATGCCAGGCCAGCATTTGACAACGCGCCTAACTTTCCAAGGTCAAATCACCCCTTCCTCGCCAATCTACATTCTGGAAATAAACCCCACTTTGCGGCGCCCTCATCCAAGTACTTATTGGAAATGACTTCAGAGCCGATCGTACCACTCGAGCTGGTTGAACTCATTCTCGATGTTATCAGTGCCTCTTCTCCCGAAGGCAAAGATACCCTATCTTCCTTTTCGCGTACCTGCCAGGTAGAAATTGCGGCAGCCAACTCGGAAGGATCAGAAATTGATTTCGACAGGACCAACCTGCCAGCATTTTGGAACAAGGATAAGAAGCTCAAGGTCTTCATGGATAAAGGGCTTGTCATCCCCGATTTCTCTTCGACGAGACGATTCAACGTCTAGATTCAAACCACTCGGGTACGTCTTATCTTATTACCTGTAGCGGCCAGTATTGACCTCCCACATTTCCGCGTAAATTGGTTCCCTCCTTTTTTACCCGTCCACCATGTTCCCGCGTAATATACTGACAGCGTCTGAAAAGCGAGGCTTCATTTTGCAGTGGAACTGCTGGGGAGCCCTATAGGTAAAACCGAGTCAAGCTTAGCTTTGTCAAAACATGCAAAATTGAAGGACGAACATGACCATCCCGGTATCAGTGAAGGCATCCCTAGGAGGAGTAATAGAGTTGCCGTCGGCGTCCGTATGCTTCTCGATATTTACAGCCCAAAGCATGGTGGCGATGGTGATGAATAGACTTTGCATAGCAAAATTATAGCCGGCGCAAATACTATGCATCAAACTGCGATCAGGATGATTGAATCACATAGAATCACATAGGGTCGAAGTACGCACCGTCTGCCAAAGCCAAAGCTTGCGTGGCCCATGGAGTGGGTGTCCTTTGGCATATCAGTGAGAAACCTTTCTGGCCGGAATTCCTCGAAGTCGGGGAAGATGGCAGGATCACTAGAGAACATCGTCAACCACTCAAAAGAAGGGTGGAGGCGGCATCGCTCAGACTGAATTACCGGTTCATCGTCCTATGATGGTTTGTTGATACCTCAATGCCAGCCCGAAGAATGGGCGACTCACCATGCGTTTACGACAATAATCGAGCCTGGTAAAATAGTTGGTCTGACTTAGAGGCGGTCATTTGGAGTAATGAATACCTTTTGGGATAAGGTATCCGTTATACCAGTTATCCTGGAGCATAAGAGATAAGCAACGTTCCATGACCGCGGGTTTCGGTACTATACCTCTGTAACCCGTCTGGGGACGCCTGCAAACCCAGACATGGAAGGGTAAGTAATGTGTCCTTGGCTACCCAGACTCACACATACCTATGGGTGCCGCAGGCCTCCATCGTACTACTTCTCGAATTAAGGCCTGGATATAAGGCAAATGCTCCTGATCCTCAAAGGTCGGAATGCGTTCGCGGCCAACGACAGAGTCAAGCTCGTTCTGTGCTTTATGCATGACGTCTGGGTATAATTCCATGGCCATAACAAAATTGACCAAGGTGATAGTCACCTAGCGTCCAGCAATTGGTGGTGACTCTAACTTAAACAATTAGAGAAGCTTACAGGCTCTGAAGCACCAATTCTACAAGATTGTGGTCGTCAGCTATCAGGCAGGGCGTTGCGCCTAAGCAGATGAATCACGCACAACAAGATTTCTGACAGCCAGGCGGCTTCTTTTTCCGACAGTGCATGTTTGTCGGCATTTTCAGTAAGCACGGAAATGAAGCTGTCGGTGCTGTTCCTGCTACTCTGACAAAAGGAGATGATTTAGACGCATTCATCTAGCATAAGACGACCTACCATCTGTTCCTTGGCGTCTCTGTTGAGCTCCTTAAGAAGGTTCGTCTCTGTCTCGTGCCAAGCCAGGCCATCTCGTTTCCACTTTGCCATCCAGGCCGGCAGATGCTTCATCAGAGGGAAAATGTCGACAAGATGAGCGCCAGCCATGGCACTAGCCGCCAACTTTGCGGCGTGGGCACGTAACCTCTTAACGAGCGCCTCTTCGTTATCACCAATAGAAGGCCAGCCATACAGAGCACTCAAAATTCCTCCAGTCACTGCTCTAGCTCAGATACATGAGCTTGGTGAGTCAATAATTTGACACATGAGTCGATTACCTTTCCAGATCATTTTCCCATTTGTGAGGATCTGGTTTCTCCAGGAGGCGTAACACAAGAAGGGCAGCTTCTCTATAGTGAATAGGCCGATATCGTTCGACCGCATGCGGACCGAAGCCATCATGTACGGCGCGGCGTAATTTTCGCCATCTGGGAGGTTCAGCGTCAAATGAATAGTGTAGGTTGTTATGCCATTACTCACAACGGACCATAGGGCGCAAACAACAATGACATCCCTCCAGCCAAAATTTCGCCTGCCATTACGAGCCGAGGACGGTCGCTATAGATGTTGGAACGACCATCTACGATCGCCTTATAATGAAGTCCACTTGACGAGGCTATGAATCTACATACCGAGGAGGTCCGAAGCAACTTTGAAAGTGTTCAGAACGACGACCGTTTGACCTGCCAAGTCGAGGGAAAATATAGGCCCTACGGGAGCAGCCCTTCAGTATACCACTACCTCAAGTGCACAATCCAATCTTACCAAATTCTTTAGCCCATGCCCCATATTTGATCCAGGGCATGTGTGTAGGAAATTGGAGGGCATTTCCGATTATAGGTAGACCTCGAGGTCCTGGAGGCAGGGCTCGAGAACGTTGATAGTGTCGAAGTGACCAAGAAAGACAAAAAATAAGGGTAGGTACAGACAGCCAGTAGAACCACGAAGGGCAAGGGGAGCCCCAGCAAGCAATCCACCCTAAGAAAAACATGGAAGAGAGGGAAGACGTGGGAGGAATCGAATTTGCTAGGCGGAAGCTCTTATATGAGCGGATAATTGGATTCTAAAGCTAAAGTCAATCGGACAGACGGGCTGACAAAGGGCGACGCCTGTGCAAATCCACCAGGCGCGGAATTAGTCAGAGAGCGGCAGCCCCTCTAAGCCATGAAATCCAATAAGAAGCTTCGATCCGCGGCCAGACAGGCAGGCACTGCAGAGATGAACTGGGTATTGAACGTGGTACACAAATTGCCTTTCGCATGTGTAAATTTCAAGAGCCACAAGTGCTGTGTAGAATGCACAAGGTCAACTGTTCACCTCCAAGCAGCAAGCAAACCGAGTGAGTTCAAGTGGCGGACAAGCGGTTCCGTCTGCGCAACGTCTGCGCCACTCGAAGTGGCGTAAATGGAACCCGAAGCCGAAGGTCTGAAGCTGCAAGCAACGAGCCGTGAGAAATGGATTCCCCATTGGAGTCTTGAGAACACCTAGTCGCGTTGGCAAGCGGTCGAAGCAAGGTCAAAGCGACTTTAAGCGAGGTGGATTCCAGTTCGGCAATTATATAAGCATCACAAATTCTCCGGCACTGGCCGAGCTATATACTATGACAGCCCAAATGCCAACCAGCGTTTCGAAATCTGATGAAGTTCCATCCAAGTTCAAGTTGTTTTGCCCGTGCAGCAGGAAATTGGATCTTGCGTCATTTATTGGCATGGACGTGGTGTTGCAACATCGCTAGAGCACAATCTCCGAGTCGTTTTCAAGTTGTGAATGTGATTGAAGAATAAGGTTACGGTTGAGTCCAGTCATGCATAGCGTTAGTGCCATAGACAATCCCCAAGAGACTAAGGCCCCATTCGGTAACCGTTGGAAGTCTGGTTAGGCACATAGGGAAGTTACATGAGCCCGGGAGCCTTGAAATATAGAACAAAGACATAGTAGCGAGGGGCTTGGAGCCGTAGAATTCTACGGCGCCGCCTGGGGGTTGAAGGGTGGCACGTGGTCGGTGGGTAGGCATGGGGTGGGTCAGGGATACCCTCGGGAGGGGGTGGGGTTCAAATACCGGTGGTGGGTAGACAGCAGGTCGACCGTCGGTGGGGTAGGGGTTGGGCTGCACGTACCGGGGGTGGATGGATAGCAGATCAACCGCCGTCGGCGGGGTGAGGTCCGGTGAGGGTTGGAATACACATAATGAGATTGGGTAGTTGGTAGTAGGTCCACCTTCGGTAGGGTGGTTATGACACATATGCAGGGGGTGGGGGGTTGAAAG